>JARFOC010000330.1:1386228-1417036 GCA_031763485.1 Osmoderma eremita | reverse complement strand
GGTTTAGCATTCGGAGAGACGCTGATGACGCCTGGTAGGCAGAAACTCGAGTCCGTCTTTAATGCTTGTACCCCTTGATAGTATGGTGATTCCAGCAATAAACCATGCGCCGATAATGGCATTTTCACTCATATTCTCAATATTTAACAAAACATACAGCTAATTAATTGTGCGTTCAAAATATCTGGCGACATTGCCTTATAAATTAATTATACAAATAAATATTTACAACCCGGGATTTTACCCCTATACTTTCAGTCGATTTCATATATTCCCTTCGTCATCAGCACTTGTCAGAAGATTTGAATGAAAGAAAAAAAAGGGAAAATGATTTAGTGTTGCATTGATAGCTGTGTAAACAAGGGCGACACCAACACGAGAACATCACGAAAATGAGCAAACATTCCCGCTCGATAAATGACGCATGAAGCACACTGATTGTCACACACGTACCATCGTTTGATTGAGTGATTTTTTCCCGCTTCATTCTTTGTTTTTTTTTAGTTGGTTTCGCGAGTAAACAAGTTCCGATTGCTTTATCCAGATAGATAAATCGCTCGCAATAATTACGCCGTAGTTTTTTTCCACGATGGGACACTGTCAATATCTGTGTCATTATCCGTGTTATTGTTGGAAGAAGATTCAAATTGAACCAGGAAAGAAAAATGAATCGCATTTGCGAAATTTGTCGCTACAATGACACGCATTTTGCCGTAATAAAATTGCCATTTAGAAAGTCAAAGTTAAGAAAAATGTTCATCATTACAACAGAGTAGTAAATTAGCTAGTTCTAAGTAATTATATCGATGAAGATTTATCGTACTTATTAAAAATATTGTCAGAGAATATTTAAGGGTATTGTCGCGGCATCTTGTGGCAATTGTACAAAGCTTTTAGTTTAAATTGTAAATGCGCCCTCTGATTGGCTCTTTGAATTTATGACATTAAAACTGTTTCTATTTGTAGATGTTTGTTTTCGTTTCCAGAAAATTCGAGAATGGAATTTACTGCAAGAAAATTTGATTGTAAAAGGGGTCGTTTGAATAAATTATTTTGGTTAAGTTTTGCCTATGTTTGAGTTCAAGTCTAAGAGTGTAATTTGTAAATCCAATGCAGTTAATCGTTTGAAGTTAGTCAATTATTGCACCTAGTATTGTGTTTGTGGTTTGAATTAAGAGGTTGATTAATAAGATGAATTAACGCAATTAGAAAGTAAGTGTTATTCAATTGTAGCGAACCCAAGGTTTATGATGGCAGCTAATTTAATAAGTAACTAAAAAAGTTTCAGTCAACTTATACGAAAACTTGCAAATTAGGTAACAACGCACAACATATACAAAAATTTAGACGGACATTTGTATGTACAACATTCGTCGCATGAACACAGCATTCCTGAGGCCAAGGTTGAAATTGTTTGTTTAATTTGCATAAATTTACCGTTATGAATATCCGTGCCCAAAAAAAAAGAAAAATATGCAATTTATGTATGTGCCTAGATCTAAAGTTTTGTCCAGAACATTTGACATCTCCTATACAAAATGCAGATGGTTTATATTGCATTCGCTTCTAGGTCAAAGTCAATGCAATAAAATGCAGAACAGAATCAATGTGCATACATATATTATGATTACCGCGTGTCAAGGGCGCTCCTAGCCCTTGGGTTCTTAATAAACCCGTCTATTCACGTGGCATCAGAGCCTACTATGTGTAGTAAACTAACAGCGTAATGGGAGAATAAAACACGCACTAGAGTTAATTAGAATGATTGTTGTTTGTTTGTCTTTCTAAAAATAGATTTTATTTGTTTCTATTGCTTTCTCCGTCTGTAAACGTCTCTGTCGAGTAGTAAAGTAACCCATTGCATACAGCTTGAGTTTGAAGTATGAATCAAATAAATAATGTGGTAGCCCACAGTATATTAGCGAATCGTTTTTAAAACATTTGAGACGTATCTTAAGCTTTTACAAGAAATGCTTTTTAAATGTGCATCTTCACAGATACATCCGTGGAAAAAATCTAAAGATTTTTATGTATATACATTTAGAAAATTAAAGTAGTAAGACTGCCAGAAATCTATTTTTCTCAGTACTTTTGTAGTATTCTGTAAAAACTGCGATAGATTCTCACGCTACGACATGCAGAGTAACTTGACACGTTGGTGTTACGAGATATTCAGAGATAGATATCGGATAGTACTTTTTATTTTTGTCTGTGTTAGGGTGCATTATCCAATACTCTTACGGAATTTTCTGAGAATCTCTCGACCATATATTTTTTTAAATACACTTTAGAACATCAATAATCCATCATCAACAAAACCTTCTTCAGATCTGATATGGGTAATAATCAGGGTGCGAAAAAATTCGGTTCGCGAATTAAAAAAATTAACAAATAATGCGCTCTTCCAATTGTATTTGTATTATTTTTTAAACACTTATATTTTTTAAATTTTCAAGGGGCCTTTCCTCCAATTATATTTTTATAATTTTTTCAAGCATTTTTAAGACTTACATTTTCAAGGGCCCCGTTTTTTAATCTATTTTATTTTATTTTTCGGACATTTTTAAATCTTGCACATTTACAAGAGGCCCCCTTTAATTTTTAATATTCTTTTACAAACATTTTTAAGACTTAAATTTTCAAGATTTCTGTGTTTTTTTTTATATTATCATAGATTTAAGTCTTTGGCATTTTCAAGGCGGCTTCTTTTTTTAATTTTTTTTCAAACATATTTAAGAATAAAATTTTCAAAGGGGTATCCTTTCTGTTTTTCATTTTTTCAGACATTCTTAAATCTTTCACATTTTTAAGGGGCCCCCTTATTTTTTCAATTTTTTACCAACATTTTTAAGAATTAAATTTTCAAGGGGGCAACCTTTCTGTTTTTTATTTCTTCAGACATTTTAAAATCTTTCACATTTTCAAGGGGACCCCCCTTATTTTTTTATATTTTTTTCTAAACATTTTTAAGACTTAAATTTTCAAGGGGGTACCCCCTTCTGTTTTTTTTTTAATTTTTCATAGTTTTAATCTTTCGCATTTTCAAGAGGACTTCTTTTTTTAAATTTTTTTCAAACAGTTTCAAGACTTACATTTTCAAAGCATGTGTACTTTGAAAGCTGTAATTTAGTGTAATTTTATTGTAAAATATGGTATAATGATACTAAATTACCCATCATTATTTCATTCTCATCCTAAGCAAATAAAAAACAAAATAATCCTAGATTACGAATTATAAAGTATGTGTTTTTGTTTACAAAAATACCATTTTTTATCATCTACAGGATTAAAAAGATAATCGACCTACTTTTTTCTATTTTGTTATACTACAAAACAAAATCACATATATGTTAAAAAAAAACAAAGAAAATCCAAAATAAAAATAGCAGTCGGTCAAAGTACACAAAGACGCAAAATTTAGTTACACGTACACTCATCTTTGCCAAAAATATCATCACCTGTTCAGAGTTTAGATAATCAAACACATTTTAACTACCCACTCCTTTAAACTTATACTTTCACAACCAACCAAGATTAGCAATCTTGAAAATTAAATCAAAAAAAAAGAAAGTGTGGTAAAGTATAATTCGATATACGAAATTAACATTCAAATTTGTAGTCAAAAATAGTTTTTGGCAGGCATTAATTTGGCTTTTAAAGTCGGGCTGGTGCAATACAACAGTTGTTGTGTATGTGTTTCGTTTTCTCTGCATATAAAAACTGCTGATAAAACTATTGTTTATGTTTTCGGCAGAATGAAAATAGGGTCTTTATTTAGATACGATATTATGTTATTAGCTACATAGAATTTCCAAGATTCGTTTTAGTTAAAAAACCGTTACCAACATAATAATTATAAATAGTACTCCCACCATTATATTTCCTCATATTAACAGTTATTAACGAAAACCGAAAACGTATTCTTTTAATAAAGAATTGCCAATGATTTTAGAATATATGTTGTCAGAGCACTACTATAAACATTCATGCAATAATCATAAATACAGGACTTTAAAATTATGTTTAACTACACAAATTTTGTCATGCCATGATGCAAGGTGAAACAATCAGGAAATGGAAATTATTTTAAATATTACTGACGTGTTTTTTCAAGTAAGTAGTAAATATTTTTTCCAATATTGGGGTTGGATAATATTATCTTCTTAATAACAAGTATTTTTTTATAAATGTTACATTAGTGATAATGATAATAACAACAGAAAATGAACTGCAATTATAATGTGTGATATTTTTATTATGACAATATCACCGCAGTTCGAATTAAAAGCCTTCTCTCTTTGATATTGCCTCTTCTTCTTTTTTAATAGGTCAATATGGTTGATGCAAAATAGATAAAAGCAATTCATGTTAATTAGCGCAATAACAAACAGTGTTGTGCGTGGGCGAAGTTAGTTAACAAGAGCCGTGCTTCCAAAGTTTATCTATCAACAGTAAACTCAATATAAATATAGGTGATAATCTCTTAAATGATCATTTTTACGTGGCGTAATCACATTTGCGCATTAAATTGTAGGATTTTTTACGCATTTTCTAAATCGGGGTATTGCAAAGAATACAGGGCGCTTCACTAAAAATAGTACATTTAAGTTAAAAAATACCCCTTACCACCTTGTTGAGTAAAGAACTCTGAATACGCATTTCGGCAACTAAGTTACCATCCTCAGCAGAAAACCACAAAGGAAAAGATATAATGTCAAGCGTAGCACTCCGAGAACAATCCTGTTCTTAGAACGCCACTAGCAAACATTACGTTCTAAGAACAGGATTGTTCTCGGAGTGCTACGCTAGAATATATCTTTTCCTTTGTGGTTTTCTGCTGATTAGTTGCCGAAATGCGTATTCAGAGTTCTTTACTCAACAAGGTAGTAAGGGGTATTTTTTAACTTAAATTTATTTTAAGCCACTGTATCCTATACCTAACCTACAAAAATAGTACACCTGAATTTTGTGATGGATAATAATTTTTGATTTGGAAAATCATATCTTTTATTTATCTCAAGCTATAAATATCTTCTCATATCTCTTTTGACCAACACTTTTCTCTCTATTACAGTGTTGCAGGTACTGTGGGCGCAATAGTGACTTGTCCCTTGGAGGTGGTCAAGACCCGGTTGCAGTCGTCGAAGAGCGGGTTTAGCGAAACCGCATTTCCGCCGCGTATCCCGCAGAATTTCCGCGGGGCTCGGTCCACCCAGTACACCGCTGTTCCGGTCCATAGTCGTAGGTTATGGACGTCAACCAACCAGTGCCGGCCTCAAGTTGTAGCTATTTCAGGTTACGTAACTAAGACGACGCCATCTATGAGCCTCATCCAGTGTCTGAAGCACATCGTCAAGCATGAGGGACCCATCGCGCTATTTAAAGGTACGTGTATGCGCGTGCGCAGAAAATCGTTATGTCAAATCCTTAAGAAATCTTGTATGTTGCCAATTTTACGCCGGCTATTCTATATCGTTTGCATTAGAAGTACTTTATTTTAAGAAAAGACGCAAAATTTGTTTTTAATTTGCTTTAAATTCAAGATGTGATTGTTCTATACGTGCAGATATTTACATATTCTTCAATTCTCCAATATAATACCTAAGGGACAAGGGAACATATTCAAATTTCGCGCTCTCACGATCCCAGCGCCTCTATGAACTGAGATCGGAACCATCCTCCATACCATATTCCCAAGCGTAGCATCTTCATTGACTTTAGAGATCGTATTACTTGTCTCCGGCCAAATTTTTTAATTAACCAGATATGCCTATACTTAAGGGATAACTTAAATTATGAAAATGTCAAATGTTTCAATATCTACTTCTTCCATAGGGTGCGTAAAGAGTACCACATATTGGCAATAACATTTTGAAACATTGATGGTACTAAAAAAGTTCTATATTGAAATCTTTCAAGAAAAATATGGTTTATGTGAAAAAAATAAAAGCCTTAAAAGTATAATGTTATATTTGAAGAAAAAAAACTAGATGACTTGTTATCATAATTAGAAAATGAGCGTAAGAAAGACGAAGTTCGTATGATGGAGAATAATTTACCAAGAAAATTGATGATGATGAAAATGATTGCTTTTGATAACATTAATGTTTCAAAAGTTATTGCTAATGTGCGGTACTTTTTACGCACCCTATATATTCATACGTAAAAGTTATTAAAACTGTATTAAAATGGATCATATTCTCGCCTATTTGGCATGAAAAACTAATATTTTGCTTACTATGCTCTATTTACGCGGTAAGATATGCTATCCACTTTACCATATTGGTATATTTATAAAATAGTAGATACGATAAATACGATGACCTTAATTTTTTTCGCGACCTTCTGCGCAAAATAAACGATAAGGAAACCGGTTAATAATTGACAAAATCCGGTCTTTGGTTTACATTTTTTGTTATCTAAAATAAATAATTGCAATGGGACCGACCATGCGTCAATGCTATTTAATCACTTCGTAGACATGATCTCTACTCATAAGAATAATTGGGTGAATTTGATTTGTAAAGTACCGAAGCAATAAGAAATCAAAAGTTTCGTAACACTCGATAGAGATTGTAGTAAATCTAGGGTAAGGTATTAGTTACATGACTTTTCTTTTGGACGCCATTGTATATGGAAAATATATTAATTGTGTAAAGAGGTCGTCCTTTCTAAACTCTTTTGCTTTTGTCAGAAGCATTTCACTTTATAACACAACGCAAAAATCTCCAACTTTTAAAATAACGCCACCTCCTTATGTTTGTTTGCTAATAAAATCTAATTTATACTCATGCACCTATTTGCACCATCTTACAAGCACTAAAATATATAAAAAAATATTTTTAGCTAATTCTGTATATTCTCTCTACATCCTTGTAGGCTCATAGTTACAGCAGTAGAGATTTTAGTTTTCGAGTCATATAAACATTGGAACGGGGCAAATTTTTTTCTTTCTACATAGGCGCCTCGTTCGGAACGATATTCCACCTTAAATTTAGAACCAGCTGAGATAAAAAGTATTCGGACTTTGTCCCGGCTAAACTCATCGGATTTACGTATTCCAGTAGGCGTCAGACGTGCAAATTTTTTTAGTGCTTATCTCCGAAGATGCCACGATTAAATTTAGGAGGGAATTTCATATTATAAATCTTACCTGTGTATTTATATAATAGAACAAATACAAAGTACACGGGTTCATTAGGATCGTTAAAAGAAATCCTTATGAATGAGTCGTTTTTATATACGCAAAAATTATAATCATATTCAAAATATGATTATAATTTTTGTGTATACAAAGTTCTCCAAAAGTAAGGAACACAAAATGACATAATTGAATTAATGTAATTGAGATCGAATCGTTTTTTTATTTGATTATTATTTTCAGGTTTGGGTCCGAACTTAGTGGGTGTGGCTCCATCACGCGCCGTCTATTTCTGTACGTACTCGCAAACGAAGATCTTCTGGAATAGTATTATGGAGGCCGATACGGCCCTGGTTCATATTCTGTCGGCCTCGTGTGCGGGATTCATGTCCAGCACGCTCACCAACCCGATCTGGTTCGTGAAGACGAGACTGCAACTCGACTATAACAAGCACAAAAGCATGACGGCCATGCAGTGTATACGAAATATTTACGCGACATCGGTAAGAAAATCGATCTGTTCCCGTTTGTGGTTGCGTATTTGATTAATAGATAAAATTAATTCGCATTCGGCGTATACAGGTTGTGTCAACAGTCATTTTTTTTAACAACCTATATACGGGGATGTACAGTAATATACAAAATTCGTGTCTCCCCAATAAAATAGGATGCGGGAACAGCAAATCCACTTGAATATATAAACAAACCACACTACATCAGTGGTTGCCAACCTTTTTTTGACCAGGGACCACTACTTTTTATTTGTTTTTACATAGACTACAAGGTTCAAGAATAGAATTGTGTTGAAAACTTTTTTAATAGAAAATTGAATTTGGATAATCATCAATGTGATTTTTGAGCTTGCATCTCATTGACAAGCTGTGGAAACCTGGTGCTCATATTAATTCCTATAATCATTAACCACTTTTATGGCCAATTGCATTGTATTACCAAGGCATTCTGGAAGAGTCTTGGAAGTTAACGCCTGGCGACGTATGATCAGCGGCTGCTGGTGGTGACGTTTCGGGTGGACAGTAGCTAAGATAGCGTTTCGTGCGACTTCGTATAATTTCCGTGCTGTTATTGAGACAGCACGAATCAGTACTATCTGAGCTACTGCCCACCCAAAACGTCAGAATCAGCCGCCACTGTGTATGATACAATGCGTCGTTAATGCAGAGGAATTTTTCGCTAACCCGGAACATAATTGGAGCTCCATTCATACAGTCACCCGCGAGCTTTTAATAATAATGTTACGTTTCCCAAAATTTTCCATTATTATGTTCATGGCGTCGTTTCCAGTGCTTGCGAAAACAATAATTTCTCTTTGTTTGATCGTCTTGTTGTCGTCTAAAAAGGCGACAAACACAAGCAACACTGTCAACAATTAGAAACATATGTACAACAACAGATTTTCGGAACGATTGAATGGCCAGTGAAATAAATGAATGTTTGGTAGACTATATTTTAATTCTCGCGGGCCACCGCTTAGGAACCACTGCACTACGAGATAACACGCAAATGATCATTTGAAGTAGGCGATGGTTTATCCATTTTCTCCTGTCTAAGGATGTACGAATTTTCTTATTTTAGTAATAGGACTTTGCAGTTCTGGAGCGTAATTCTCGCTGTGCGCCGTCTTGAGGTCAGGGGTCTTGGTTAATACGTATTCGTTGGCAAAGATTAGAACGAGGAATGCATTGAAAACAATGATTTTACAACAACAGATTTTATAATGAGGGAAATATTCTAGATACATTATTCGGCAACTAAGATGCCATCCGCGATACTACCTATAAAGGAAAAACAGTGTTCTCTAGTTCAAGGTAAAACCCTTGGAAGATGTGTAGAGCTCTTCGCGGATAGTTCTTTTCCTATCCGCATCCGCATCTTTTCCATCCGCACCCGATTCGTATCCGCCTCATTGAGGTGGATATTATCCGTATTCGCAAGTTTTATATCCGCATCCGAACCGTATCCGCATTTCATAATTATGATAAATATTATAGAAGAAAAGGTGTAATACATTTAGAGGAAATATTTTTTTAAAGATCCAATATAAACAAATATTTTGCTATTATAAAAAAATAAAAACAATTGAAATGGAAACTGCTGATGGTAATTTCATGTCCTACAAGTACTACAATTATTTATACATACATGAACGCCTAAAATAAAGAAGTTGATATAATTTATATTTGGACATGCGATTGTCCTATGATTATTTTTTATATTGGCATATTTCTTGGTACTAGCCAATTAAATTGACACTATTCCGGATTAAACTTAAATATTTAACCAATGGCCGCAAAATTTCCATGCTTTTTCGAATCAATTTTTTTGAAATATTATACATTAATTTTATTGTATGTCTATAAAACACAGATATTTTTAATGTTTTTAAAACGTATTCAACTAATAACGACGGAAAAATAACATTATCAAAAATAACAAAATTAAACCGCAATTTTATCCGCACTCTATCCGCATCCGTTCTCTTAGTAGTAAAGACTAACCGCACCCGCAAAAATTTAGCGGATATCCGCGGATATGCAGGGCTCTAAAGATGTGCTCTGAGGTGTTCTATTGGTGAACTGTTATACAGTCATGCTCGTTAAAATAGCAGTGTTGTAATATATCTTAAAATCCTGAATGTAACTTACAAAACGCAAATAATAAAATAATATAAATATTGCTCTCTATATTTTGCAACTTTTCTACTTGGATTATAAAGAAAAAGAAACACGAGACAAAATCATACTATTAACTTGTTCCTTAAAATAGCAGCCCGTACTCTATCCACTTGTAACTTGTTTTTATTTAAATATTTTTCACTACCACACTAATATTTCGTGGCGTGTCCTCTATTTTGAATAACGGCTGCACAGCGTCGCGGCATACATTCCATTAGTTGACGACAGGGAGTAATTGGGATTAATTTCCAAGCATCTTGACAAACTTCCCAGAACTGCTTAGTATTTTGTGCCTTCGCCGCTGAATCGACCTTTTTTTTTTTAATCGCCCTATAAATGCGCTATTCAGTTTAGGACTGGTGTTTGTGCAAGCCAGACCGATAATGTGATATTATTGTTCGTAAACCACTTTTTAGTCTTGCGAGAAGTGTGTTTAGGGTCGTTCTCATGCATATAAACTCATCGTATCGGTATTGTTTTTCGGCGTAGGCTACCACTACATCTCGCATTATATTAACATAGCCGCCGGCGTCCAAAATTCTGTTTGTTATTCAGTGATCTAACACCATACCAGGGAAAATATTCCCAAATCATTATTTTAGAGCCTCCATGCTTAATACTTTTTTTGTGTACTTTGGATTGAACTCCGATGATAGAAGACCCATGAGCGTCAAACAAAACAATCTTAGATTCATCGCTCCATAGAATAATGTGTTATTTCGTTGAATCCTATAATGCATGTAGACGTGCAAAAGTCAATCTGTTTTTTACTTGTCTCATTACCTTAAGGCACCTTTCTCGGCGTTCTAGCCTGTAAATTTGCTTCTAAAAGCCGCTTTCTAACAGTTGAAGTACTTATAGGGAGACTAAGTTGTGAGATGGCTAGTTTCTTTTCTCATTAAGATATTAAAAATAAAAAGTTCCGAACGATTTCCGAATTTGTTATAAAATTATTTAAAATGCCCGCTGCTATTCGTCTAATTACAGTGAACGTACTTTCCCATTTTACAGATAACAACGCCCTCTATCTTACATTCAAGTGCATGTCGCTATAACCAAAATATGACAACTTACGTTATCTATGCGACTGGCAACGCTCTGCACGGACAAAATGTCACTAGATTTGACATTACTATGCATTCGCTAAATGTGAAGTTGTGTTGATATGATTTTAAAATTATCGCTGTCAAAAGTCGGGTGTTTCATTGCAAGAGCTGTATGTTTGGATAGTGTTGTGATCTTTGCCGATTGAGAAAACTTCTTTTAAGCGGAGGGATACCAGCACTGCATTATTTTTTAAGTTTTCATTGTATTTTTTTACATATTTTTTACTCGACTCATGCGAAAAGAATACATGTTGCTTTTGGTGTTTCAACCCGTTTTTGCCCAAGTTTCGTAGATATTAGCAATGTCAAGTGCCCGAGTTTTCAAAAATTAGAAAACTACAATTTTGTCGTCAATTTCATACAGGGACAATGACAGAAAGCATTTTTTCCGTAATTTGTCCTTTTTGTATATAAAAAAAGTGATGTTCCGATTTTGGAACACCGGGAATGAATGGGTGTATGGAGAAATATATAAATATGTAAATAAAAGGAACACGCTTTATAAATTTATTCCAAATAAAATTTTACAAAAATGTACTTAGATTTAAAAATATTTGATCTAACTAACAACATGAAACTTTTTAAAACAATTATTATGCAGATTTAGGCTGTACTTTTCGCACATCTTTGTCCTATTTTTATAACACAGCACGGGAACAATCCAATAATTTAGACCGTCATATCTTATATGATTATGAACTCTTTCTGACAATGGCTTTGAAGTTTTAGGACGTCCACCAATGGCGGAAATCTGCCCGTATTTTTTAGGTATCCTTGCACTACACTTGGTATATTATCATCACTTTCGTCGCTTGATTCAATATCTTGAGAACTTTTTTGGATTTGCGTTGAGGAAGTTTTAGGTGGCAACTGACTGCATTCTTCGTTTTCAACATTTTCATTATCACCGATATACAAAACTCCATCAAAATTTTTAATTTTTGTACAAGCCTCGGCTTCCATTTGTCGACCACTCAGATGATTTATATCCTCATCATCCGAATCCTCTTCAGACTCAAGACCATCATTAGGAGGAGTAATAAATACATCTGCTTCCCAAAATTCATCGCTTTCCACCAAAGCAATAAGTTCTTTAGTTGTAAAATACCTAGAACAAAATATGATTTACGAGTACTCATTCACTCCCAATGTTCCGATAGTGGAACAATTTGAAAAAATCGCGCTTGCGGCAAATAAGAAATCAATGGCTCGATCAATTAAGTGTGACATAACCTATCAAATAGGGTTGTATACTGTAATATAATTAAATCTCTCGAATTTGATGTAAAAATTGTATCTAATACTTACTTTTTGGAGGCCATTTCACCGACGGAGTCACAGATTTATAAATCAACACTTAAAACGAAACACAATGAAAATTAACATGAACTACCCATCTACTTTAACATCCACATTGGTACTGAACATGTTCAAACTGGCAAAAACAAAACAAAAAATAGCGTTTCTTCATATTACTAAGGTTCCCTTATCGGAACCGGCTATTTCCAATATTCAAACACTGGATTAAAACGGGTTAGAGTAGATATAGCGTTTGCTCACTTCGATATTGTGCGAATAGTGTGGAGACACGAGTTTTGTATTTGAGTGTATAAAATCAAACAAACACCAGCTGTCGAATTCCTTTAAAATTTGTTTATTTCAATGCGTTTTCGCATTGCAGGGTTTCCTGGGATTCTACAAAGGCATCTCCGCCTCCTACATGGGTATCTCGGAGACCATCGTCCACTTTGTGATATACGAGGCGATCAAGGCGGAGATGATGGCGCATCGCGCGCGCGCCCCCCAAGACAAGGTCGCCTCCGACTTCCTCGAATTCATGCTCGCCGGAGCCATCTCGAAAACGGTCGCCTCCTGCGTGGCATATCCGCACGAGGTAGCGCGGACGCGTCTGCGCGAGGAGGGCTCCAAGTACAGGAGCTTCTGGCAGACGCTCGCGGTCGTGTTCAAGGAGGAGGGAATCAGGGGCGTCTATCGCGGTCTGGGAACGCAATTGGTCCGGCAGATACCGAACACCGCGATCATGATGGCCACCTACGAGGCCGTCGTGTTCGTGCTGTCGACCAGGTTCAATAGCGACTTCTATACGATAGACGAGGATGACGATTGAGCGGACATTTAATTCCTCCATAGTTCCTCTTGGGCGTCGAAAATGAGTGAGATGATGCGATATGTTCGGAAATGCAAGTGATTTTTAGATGGATTCAGTTTACCAAACTGTTGATTTTATATAACACCGAAATGTTGTTCTGTTATTTTAGTAATTAATTTTTTGGGACAACCTTGATTTTTTTTTCATTTCCCGTAAAGTTCTAAGCTTTAAACAGTGTGTTTTCGATTGAAATACTTCTGTGATGATAGTTAATTTATCACTACACAGTTACCACCATTGATTTCTTCCATATTTAACCATGTTACCTTTCGTTAATATTGCACGATTTTAATTTTTAATGTCCTATAAAGTTCCTTTTTTCATTTATTTTTATAATAGACGTTTGTGCCTTTGCATTTTTCAGTGATCTAAAGTCAACAGCACCAGTAAACTTTATACCTACCTTCTGATAGAAGTTCCACACGTTACCTAATCGGATGAATTGAAATTTATATAGAAACGATATATGAAGTTGCATCCTGGATCGACTAAACTTACTAGTCGAAAACTTAAATATATAAATAGCTCTTATCGAGTAGAACTGATAATTTAGTCTTGTACTTTTTGATGCAGCTCTTTATATCTGCCAATTAATTTTATACGAAGGGATCTGTGAGTTCAAATTTTGTCAGATTTTCCTACGACAGAATTTTCCACCGTTAAAATTCTGATGTTCACTTAAGAGATATAAAGTATTTACAGACACGTTATATAGAAACTATAAAAATCTATGTTATGTAAAAGAAACACATACAAACAGTAAATTTTTATATTATTACGATAGGAAGGAGAATATATGAGAAAGAAAAAGTACTGTGTTATAAAGAGAGTCATTAGTTGTATATTTTTGTTAGGTAATTTTAATTATTATTGTATATTGCTGTACATAGCTATCTAATAAGTTTTAAAAAATAAATTAAACACCTTATTATATACATAAAAAACTGGTTTTATTTGTATAGCTTATAACTCAAGATAAATAGCTATAAAACTTTAGAACTAACTAAAGAAATATATTGAATGTAGAATTTGTTCTATGTTAAAGTTCCCCGTTCTTGGCAATGTAGTTATTTAATCTGATCCATAGATAACTTGCCTCATCGCCTATGAGTCCATTAGGGATGGAACAAACAGTTACTTTCAAATAACCGTTATCACCCCGACGTTATTTTCCAATAACCGTTATTCTAACTCATTATCGTTCTCGGCGCTTTGGATATGTTATACATAATAACTGCGATATATTATAATCAGACGGAATATCAAACATTTCGCTGTTGGGATCACTTACATATAAATACATTTACAGAAAGAAAAACACCAACACACAACTAAAAGAAGAATACAACGTCAACACGTTTAAGAAATAGAAATGCATATCGAATTATTAACTTAAAGAAACAGCGCCAGCATAGTTTTAATTGAAATTCGATATCAGTTGTTGAATATTGGATCGGGCGTTATCGGCCACCAGTTATTTTTGGTAACTGTTAATATCGAGAATGGGTTAAAACAGTTATCGGACGGAAACGGTTATTAATAATAGTTATCCATATATCGTCCATCCCTAGAATCCATCACTCTTGAAATCCCCAAAAATATGTGGGCCATCTAAAGACCATTCACCCTAAGAATATAGTAGATAGCGCTACAATCGGCGCTTCGTTGTTCGTATAACACTCAAATTTTAACTGGAATAATTTGATTATAATAGAACTGACATTTTCAGTTCTCGTTATAACCTTTGTCAATTTCATTACAAATACGTAGCAATGAGTAATATTTCATTTTATCCAACATAAATTTTGCAGGCACAAACAGCTCTTTTCGTCGTGTGTAATTTTGCCTTTCGTATTAGCCAATAGTAAACGTTCAAAACATAAGACTATCTTTCCCAGCGCTATTTTAGATAGTTGTTCAATTTTAGTTCAAGGTATTATTTTTGTTTCATAGAGAGCGCCACTTTTCTGTGTTTTTTTTGTATACATTTTAGTTGTTTAAATGCCGTGGAATGGTTCTATATGGAAAGCAGGAACTGCTGTACTCCCGTTTTTGTCATTTTCGCACGAAAATCGTTAGCGCGCTAGCAAAAATGCGGCATCGAATGGCAAATATTAATACTGATAGCGCCACCTGTAAGCAAACGATCAAAGTACTCACCAGGGCTTACAAGCGTTCTAGCATTCCGTTCCACGAGTAGTCATAATTCTCGTTTCCGACTTATTCGTCTTCGAAACTAGTTTGTTTATTTATTTTAAATCATGATAATAGTCAGAATAAATATTCAATGTTTGCGCCTATTTCTGCTCACCCGTTAAAAATATTCACTACTCGCCGCTGCGTAGTTTTGTCTACGACAATCTTTGATATGAAGGCCTTTTCTCGTTTAAACAATCTTGTAAACTTTGGGGGAGTTGTTTAGCAGTATGGCCTTCATGTTCAAAGACTTTACAAATCTTTCCGGTGGTCCAGATGGCAGGGCATAGCGCACTATCAGAGTAAGTTGGTATACATTAGGGTATTTTCAAATAACCGTTATTTCCGCGACGTTATTTTACAATAACCGTTATCCTAAACAGTTCTCGCTCTCGGTGCTTTGAATATGCGAGAACGGTCACCGAGAATGAGAAACGAGAACGGTAAAGCGTATTCGTTCTTGGGAAAATATTCGATCGAGCGTTATCGGCCAACTGTTATTTTGGTAACCAAAAACAAGAACGGGTAATAACAGTTATTCGCCGGGCATGGTTTATTAGTAACAGTTATGGTCGATAATTGTTACTAATGAACCATGGGCGATATATCGATAACTAATCGATATATCGCCCATTCCTAAGCATGCGATATGTCTGGACTAGAATCCATTTGGAGAAGTATGATTTCCTTTATTTGCATGTAATAAATTATACTAAAAAAAATTAAAATAAATGTTCATGATCATTTTCACTGTGTCTTAGTATTCACTTTTCGTATCAATTTTTGTACTTTTTAATGTTGCTACAAATGCTTCAAATTTGTTACGCCCTTTAAACAAGCATGAAAAATAAAATAATTTATTTATTCTGTTCTATATCCGATTGAGCCTCCGCTATGATAGTGGTATCGTCCGCGTATGGGTACAAAGCCCCAAGGCTCCGAAAATTTGTCAGGTCGTCGACCTATATACCAAACATTAGCGGTCTCAAAATTGAACCTTGCGGTACACCTTGCAAAATTACATAATTTGGGGAATATACGCAAATATGTGGTCATAAAAAGTAACTTCATCGTTTAGTTTTACTGCTGATTAAGAATAAGACGAAGAAATGTTCAAATGCGTATCTATCGTTTAAAACCTACCGTCGTCGAAAGGATTTATTATTTAAACCACCACAGAATTTACACGGATTAAAACAGGCAAAGTCCATAAAATAATTGAGCCTTTATTAAATACAAAAGAAAACGAATATAAAATCGCTGTTTTTATATAAATAATACACTCTAAACAAACCCTACGATTATAGGATAACACTCCCCAATGGTAAACTCGAATTGCATATCTTGTAGCAACACACGTCGTTTATGAACCTCTGCAGATTTTGAATGAAAGTAGGCGTGTCCTGCAAACCAAGACACATTTAAGATTATCCTAAGACGATAAAGATAAAAACTACACATACCGTATCTTTTTTAAAATTCTGTTGAAGTGACTCGTACTGTTCCTGAGACAATCGTTCCACGTTCCTCAGAAAATTCGGCAGGAAAGTGGAGAAGAATAGAGAAAAATTCACACCGGCCATGTTATATATGGCCAGTAAGATGTCTTCGGTCAGGAGGCCGTGAGTCTTGTCCAAGAGGGTCTGGATAAGAACAGTGAGGAATTGGGAAAGCAATTGATCTTGGAATAAAACCTACGATGGGTAAGTGGTAATAGTAAAATTTAAACAAATTCCGAATAAAGCAATCTCTCACCTTATGATAAAGTTTCCATTTGTTATTCAAATCCTCCAACGAACTCAAGCTCGTTTTAAATACGTTTATGTCCGGTTGTAAGAGGGATTGCCCGAAGACTCTCAGCACGGCCAGTAACTGTTCGGGTTGTTGGGGATTCTCGGGACCCTGCATGGTATCACTACAGCCCGGTGAATGTCCAAGTCGGACTTGTGATAGGTAGAAATAACTCCATTTATGCAGCAACATACTGAAAAAGTAAAACGACTTGAATGTTATTATCTTTCCAATAGCTTGTTCGATAATATACCTGTATAGCAACCTAAGGAGTGCTATTAAGACATCGGGTTGTTCGTTAGCTTGGGAAATTAGAACGGGATACACATTTTGCAGACACAACTGCAGTATACCAGGTAGGAAACTTTTATAACCATTCCCCGGTGCTTCAACGACCAATTGTAATATTTGCAATAGTTTATCCAGACCGGACAGACTTTTAGACTGTTGCTCACTGAAAGATAAATACAATAATAATTTTGCAATGGTAAGAGCGACATAAAAGGTATTTTACCTTATTGCAACCTGCAGGAATACCTCGATAGCATGTTTCGTCGCATCCACACCCATCGGCTGTTGTAACACCCCCAAGACTTTCAGGAAGAATGTCAAGATATGATCACTAATTTCATCGTGCCTGGAATAAGTCGGAAACAGAGCTAGGGCGTGATCGATACAATTCTAAAAACAGATTTTCAAATCGTCTCAAACCATTATACGGATCCCTTTACTTACTTTTATACCCATATACAACAATTTCTTCGACGAGGAAGGATAATTTTTACAGTAATCTATCACATTTGCTAACACAGGGAGTGTATTTATCACGATCTCCTTAGTTTTCTCAACATCACCATTCTGCGTCGATTCTCTAAAGTCCCTCGTCAACATGTCGAAGAAGGTGTTGATCCACATGTTCCGCTTTTGGCAATCACTCAGCGATAGGTCACCCCAAGACCTGATCAGGACGTTGCACGATGCGGTAACAACTACTTCGTGAGTTTCTTTTGGGTAATATTTGATCTTAGGTGTTAATTGTATGAATTCGACGACAGATGGCAGTGTTATCAACGACGGGGGAAATATCACGCTAGATATGCTGAGGAATAAGTGAGCGGCTGCGTGGCATATCTTCGGGGGTTCCTGGTGACCGGCCTGTAGATGACGTAAGGCTACTTCGGTTAAATCTTTCAAGTATTTGCTATCTTTGTCGCCACATATGAATAACCAGGAGCACCACGTCTTTAGAGCGGCTATAATTTGACTTTGCCTGGATAAAAAATCGAATTACGTCACCTCTATTTTGATTATCATACCGGAAAAAATATACAGGCAGTTGCAAAAGTATAGAAACAAACAGGGCTTCATTTCATTTATTCATAGTTAAATTGATAGTTTCCTGCATCCCTAGTCATGCTATTCCCAATATTTGCAGGGAGGCGAAGTTCGAAAATATTTGAGTAAATATCAATTTTGTAGTCGGCAACCAAATATAGGCGCGACCAATCCATTCGAATAAACGGATTTTTAGCTATGGTTTTATGCAAACAAAATTTTAGTGGTGTAAATCTTCGAAAAAACGTACGATAAACTGTTAGTTCTATACTTTCGCCCAATCCCGTGTAAAACACAAATGTGAAATGAAAGAGAAAAAAAGAATGCTAATAAAGAATTATTAAAAAACAACATACACTTCAGTAAAATCACGGATGAGCTCTGAATCGTTTAGTTTTAATTGGTAAAATTTAATTGTTTTGGTTATTGAGGCACTTTCGATCATCTTAACGATTAGGCTGTCAATTGAGGATGTTGCCAATTTGGTGTAATCTTGACCTAAAATTCGAGCGAATAATTTTCGTTGAAAAACATTAATCCAATATAAAATTCAAGCGTAATTGTATTATTTATTAGTAAATGTAAAGGAAAAATATCTATGTTCCATTGCAATATAAACAGCTGTAACAAAATTGCCCGGAAGCCCCAACAAGTATGATAAATGTTTGTGACGATTTTACTCAGTGGCGGCTCGTGAGTTTTAAGGGGTAAGTGCCGCAGAAAAAATAACTATAAATTAATGAGAAATTAATTTTATTAATTGCTACTCACAAAGTTGTCTAGAACTGTAGAATTAAAGTCTTTAATACCATTTTGAACAAAATCCTTTTCTATTAATAACGCAGCTAAAGCTTTTAATATATACAGTGTTTCTCAGGAATGTTTTTATCCTTCGTGACCTTGAAAACATTGGCTTCGTTCGAAAGACACAACGTTTCGCCAACTGTTGAGTGTTTTTCTCTGAACGCGAGCGTTATATACAACAAGTTTACTAAGCGGACGCCATTTTTTTCCAGCGGATATGAAACATGCTTTATTCACGTTTGAAATACAGCGGAAAACATAACCTATATCTATTATAACGTTTTTAATACAGTTTCGAACATCTTGCTGAGAAAAGGAAAAACGTGGTTGGAAGCGAAGAATATGGCAGTGGCTAGAAAGAATTGGATCAATTTTATCCACAGCTGAAACAAAGCTGACCTTACACCCTTTTGAGTAATTTAGTTTTCTTAAATTATATATATATAACACAATGCCCTTGACTAAAACGATACACGCTCACCGCGCGTCGATGCACAACTAAACTGTGCTACGGCGTCGGCAGCCCCGTTCGCCGTATATCAAGCGGGCGGTAATTTCTGATTTTTTAAAATTTCTGATTACAGTTTTTGTAAAATTTAGTCAATCCTGCGGACTGCAGCCCCTTATTCACCAGCCATCACCGATTTTACTGCTATAATGCAATGGAAGACATGATAAGAGGTTTTAGTAAAACATTTTGTAGAAAAAGGATCCCGAACGCTAGCAAGGGTGTTTCAAAATATCTTCTTTTCGATTTGCACATACCTTGTTCAACAAACAATGTCGATAACCTAGCTAATGTTTGTGTTAAAGATGATAAGTCCCTAAGTATACAATGCAGTCTTTGAGTTTCCGAATATTCTAGCGTTAAAGTTAAACTTACATGATCAACGGCGTTCTGTAAGATACAGTAAACGTCGTTTGCAGTTTTCCAAGGTACCAACTGTGAACGAAGCAGATCCGAAAAAAAAAGTTGTTATTATCGATCAGCGCAAATAGAATATCGAGGCGAACTTACAACTTGGTTGAATGTTTGGAGTGGCGCAAATTCGGCAACCATGGCTACAGCCTCGATGGATGTCTTTAAAAATACTTGCCATTCAGTCTCGTTCTAAAAAAAAGGACAAAGTTTATTACCACGCACCTTATAATCGTACGAAAAGAGAAATTTACATCTTCATCGAGATCTTTATCGTTGATACTACTGAGTTGTTCGAAATTGTAGGTGAATTGAATCTTGTTTAATACGGCTGTGATGAGACTTTGTAAAGCTTCAGAATACCTAGTCGAGTAAGCATATTTAATCAGATTTTATATATTATAATGCAATAAGTTAAGTAGTACCTGTATGCATTCTGCGCTTTAATTTGCTTAATAAAAGCGGTCCAAACGGCCAAGCATCGTAAGTAGCAAGGCAGTGAGGGTAGGTGTATCGTTAGTTGAAAGAGAAGCGATAGAAATTCTAGTGCGGAGAAACCCGGTTCGGCTTCCAACCGCCACAAATGCTGTTCCATTAGTAAACATAAAAAATCGGATAGTTTATCCATAAAACTAAAACGAAAAAGAGGCATTGAATTAGTTCAAATTACTATTCGCGGCGGAATAATTACTCAGCACTCAAAGTTTCGATTCTACCAGACGTCGGACACGTTATGTCCTTCATGAGTTGTACGGTGTTGTGGTACAATTGTATGAAGAGCGGTTGCGTTCCCGGTGGTACGCATTTTCTGTATAAAATCTCATTTAAAGTTGATAACGCTAACAGGCACATATCGTCGTCGTCCTGAAATATCGAGAAAAACGGTTTAAACTCATTCAAAATCCGAGCAACTTATGACAAAATTCAAGGGGCGATTATTGTGCGTATGTTAAGAATATTTTGTCCTTTAATGATTTTTGGAAGGCCGCTTTGTTTGGAAGATGCAGGGTGGTGATGAAGGTGTTTCGACAAAAATAATACATTCTCGCTTTGAGCGGCCGGCGATCTCCCATTGGCTGGCCGTCAGATCGTTTCGTCTTTGAGAAACGTCAGACAAACAGTACCTGTGATGTTCTTGCGTACGTGTGTCAGTTACATCGTCGACTGCAACCCCTTTCCCTCAAGCACAATTTTTTTTTTGATATGAAATGTAAACGCATGCGCCGTAGTGTATGGTTTTTGAAAACGTTGAATTCCTTGTATTTTCTAAAGCTAAAAATGTATCACATTTGGTAACTTTAAAATGCATAAGCAGGTTACTCCAAGTAAATCCCAGGCTTTTTTTTCTATTTTGATGATACTACACTTCAAAGTCCTCATTTGTTTCTTCCTGCAGTGTTTCATGACATGACAAAGTCATACTCTATGACGTCAGCCGGCTTGGCGCGCTTTAGAGGTAGTTTGAAATGCTTTTGAAACGCGGGAAACTTCAATTTCAATCAATTTTTACCACGTTATTAGTGGCTTTTAAGGAATAATACTTGGGGAATATTCTTTTTAGACAGAATAAAATGATATTATTGATTAAAAAAATTTGGAGAGTTCCCTATTGGCGCAAAAGAGTTTTACCTTCTGCTCTTGCATGTTAAATGCATAACATGTGCACAATGAACAGTGTAAGCGGTTCTTATAGATTAAGAAATTTTACATATAATATCCCAAGCAGCAAAATTCAAAATTGCCCGAATTATTTTTAGTAACTTCAACATTGAAGCATGAAATTACCTACAATTTTGTATTACATCAATGGGTATGTTAATATCTTTAAGTTGAAGTTACTAAAAATAATTGCGACAAATGGGAATTTGGCTGGTTGGGATTAGATAATAAAAGATTGTTTTTGCCAAAAAATCTTTACCGCCCTGTATTTTCCAAACGAAGCGGCCTTCCGAAAATCATCAAAGGAGAAAATATTATTAAAACAACCAAAATAATCACTCCTTGCATGTTTAGCAAACACCCTATATAAGATAATAGAGGCACTTACTTGAGCGTAACTGGATACATGTGTAAAGTTAAAAATGGCACTGATTATTTGCACTGGCACCTGATTAAGTTGTGACCAAGACAGTAAATGTTGTACAGTTGCTAAACCTTCTCTTATGATGGCTTTCGAGTCGTGACGAAAAGAAGCCGCTGATATTTGCTGAGCGAAATTTGGTGTAGAACTAGGGTGTGTGGGTGATGGCGGAGGCGTTGCAGTTGTCTTATGACGCGGTTTGTTACCTGCAATTACTTGATCTGATATATAACTTCAAAGCAATTGATTAATTTCACTCTTAATTTTAATAAGAAAAATATTTAAAAAAAGTATTAGCGCTAAAATATATAGAAGCAGAAAAGGGGGCTGTAAGAAGAGTATAAAAGAATGGACAAAACGAAGAAAAAGAGTACAAGAATAGATAAGAAGAATTATACAGAGGAATTATTAATAAACAATGATATAAAGATGTTATACGAAACAACCAAAACCCTAACAGCCCCCTTTAGTAATTACATGCTTAAAGTCCCTTTGAATAAATAAGCCCTATGCTCTGAAGAGAGCGAATTAAGTAAATGTGCAAGTAAACTAATAGCAATACCATTAAAAATGAAATAATTATGAAAGGCAAAATAGAGTTATGACATGAAGAGGTCAAATAAGAAATATGAGAAGTATTTAAATTAAGGAACTTACCTAGATTGTCTAAAATGCTGATAAGTATCTGGAATACTTGCGGAATGTGCTGTTGCAACAGTCTTGTTAATTCATCTTTCCGATATGAATTCAAATCGGCTCGGGGATTCATCAACTCCTCACTAGTCGTCCGTAATAAAACTAAGCCTAATAATTGTAACCTTTCTGTTTTAAGTAACTGCAAATACAAAATCAAACTTTCCTCTTAATTGACAAAACCGAAACACTTACCTGTAATACATTCGTAAAAAATTCTGGATAAAAATGCGGCCAATCATACCTGGCTATATCCACTAATAACTTGGCCAATTTGTTCCGTACAAAATGCGGCGTAGTACTATCTAACTCTATATAAAAATTATACAAAGTGCTTTTCAGTTGTGTCCGACTCTCCCATTCCAAACTGTACCACTGTCTATTTATCACAGACTGTAAGAGTAAAATAATAATCGCGAAAGAAAAATAATTAAACCTCAATAGTATTACCTCAATTGTCGACAAGGCATACATAGAAACGTACTGACTAGAGGTATGCGTAACAAAGTATACGCAAAACTTCCAAGAATCCTTCTGGCTGCTGAAACTGTTCAGCTGTGTCTCGATTTCATGTTTTCTTGCATTGGACGTGGTGTGGACGAAAAATTCGTCCATTAAGCGCTCCAACGCAACCAAGGTTTCACACTCACTATGAGTCTAAAAGAAAAATTCCGTTAGCAGGTTATGCGTATCTTTTGCCGCGAGATTTATAATTGATACGAAATATAAATTCAGTAAAAATTTACCATTTTTCAAATGTTATCACACAATCATTATAGTCGTTTTATAAAATAATTTTTTTTGTAAGGGTTCAATATAAGAAAATTTATTTTGACATATCTTAACAACCGATGGCTATAGTGTATTTGTCGTTTGAATGTTGGTAGTGTAGTAGTCCAGGGAGCGACTAATATAACTATAAAAGTGAAATATCAATTATGAAATATTATATAGTAATATTTTAATATCAATTATGTATTGAAAGTAGTAAAATTGATTGAATAAATAACTGCGAATTAGTAGGATTCACAGTTCTCTATATATTCAAATTTGTTTGCCGCAGCATAACTTAGCTTTCTTCCGGGAGATGGCAATACTAGCATTCTGATTAAATTTATGTTTATATGTTTTAACTTAATGATTTCTTCTTTAATATTTCTGCGTCTCGACTTCATTATCATTTTAGATATGGAGTAGCATGTAAAACAGACGCGCTTTTAACGTTTAATTTCCTATGATAACGATATTATAGCGCAATGAATTTCCAAGATCGTTTCGTGTAAAAATAATGTCCAAGTTCGTATTTAACTCCTATCTATAGGAGGTATTTTCCTTGATATTAAACGGTGGTGTATTTACAGGGAGGGGGTGGGTGCAGAATGAAGCCATAAATGACACTTTTTCCTGGTACTTTCGTATCCACGAAATGACGTGGATATAATCGCTGATGTAATTAAAAATCTATTAAGTTTAATTAAATTGCACCGTTGCACGAATCTGTTCGTTTCTGTTAAACTATTTGTTATGTTATAACACATGCACGCTAACTACACGCTACATTTCACCTGCAAACTGGGCGAACATGCTACATTTTGACTGGCAGATAAGCTTGATATATTGCTTGGACATTATCTTTCGACACAGGGAGAAATATTTCCTCCCATTTCAGTTTATTTTCATGGCGGATGGGCAATATAACATTTTGTATCATTTCGTTAGTGCATTTAAAAAAAAACTTTTTTTTTAATATAAGCAAAGCAAATACATCGCTTAGGAAATCACTTTTTTTAAAAAGTGGGCTGGTTGTATTCATAATTATGTACCATCCCATTTGTTCAAATAAAACCGTTTTATTTGAAGAGGTGGGAAGTAAAAGTGCTTCCTTTATCTTTAATTCAGTTAAAAGAAACTCCATGATAGTTAATGTAAAACAGTATGAAAATAAAAAACGGAAAATCAGATTATCCCTGTAAAAGTAGAGGTAAAAATTGAGTTAGCGGAACAAACTTATTGGAACATTCGCACGGAGAAGCACGTATAAACATAAAACAAAAAAAAAACGAGAAAGGATGATAAATTATTTTGACACACGCAATAAAAGAAACGTAAAAAAAGATATTTACAACGCCCCCAGCTAGAACCTGAAAAACTTGCCCGGGACCTGCGTAGGAAGCGTAGTTAGTTTAGCTAAACGGTAGTTGGCGCTGTTTTCGTCAAGGTGGTCCCTGGTAATTAATTAACGCGGCCCTAAAACCTCGAGGCGTTCTTAGAAGGACCGGTCTTAGCTCGGGAATTTATGCTCGAATTTGCAATTTAAAATTTCCGAGCGTTGCAAATATAAATTTCGCCAGTTAAGGAGGACATATTACGCGCTAGCGGAATGATGGAGGAGGTTAGTTGAGCAGATTTTATTGGATCGTAAAGATGAGGTATTAGAAAAAGGGTAGTTTTAATCGCTATGGACGCTACTACCATATTTTCACGGATAAACTTTATTTTTTTAATATTTAACATACGCGACATCTAGCGGTGAAATATTTGATAATGCACTGTCACGTTGAATCTAATCTTGAATCGTTTGTTCTTTAAGTTGGTGGGACTACCTTTCACGTTAGTAAAGTTAATTAAAAGTGGTCCTAACTTTCTTTAATTAAGGTTAGCGTATCGTCAAAGAAAACATTACTAAAACCGCCTATGATTCTATTTCTCAAGGTGCAAGCGCATATGAACAAGTCGGTACTAATTATTATAAACAAATGAATTATAAGCAGCGAACAGAAACAGATTTGCCATCCTCTTTTTCTATATTTATCCCTCTCATATTATTACTAATATCGGTACAGAGACATAATTTTATACATACAATATTCACTAAGGAAAAACATTGCATTTGAAAGTGGCTATCGGCGGGTAATAAATGTCAGAATAGTCATGGCAGCCAACTGTAACACGCACTAGTATACCTTTGGTGTAAACCAGGGGTTACTCGACCAATAGAGGGCTGTGAGGTAAAATTAACATTTTGTGAATGACATTATGCGAAAAAAGGCTTGTACAGAAGAATGAATAGAATTTTGGATAGCATTATGCATCCTGTCAAGTTTGAAATATATGAGATTTGGCGCGGTATTCTGTTTAGTTGGGTTCGTATACCACCAGAGGGATAGGCACACAATCTGCACACAATCTTAACGTTAATTGCCCTATCTTTCCTTACTATATTGTCTCTGCTGTTATGCTAAATCCAAAGCCTTAACATAAAATTAGGATGACAACGAAAGGAGCCGTCCTTTCGTTTACTGATACATTGCTCAACTGAAAAGTCTGGAAGAAGGTCGCAGGGCGACGTTATCAAAATTCATGGTGCCTCTTAAAAAAAAACTAGCAAAAATGTGACAAGTTGCGATAGTCGAACATTGCTAAACATAATTCACTTCACATGGCTAACTTCATTTGACATGTCACGTTTGTGTACCAAAATAAAGAAAATCTGGATAACCCATATCTCGGTAATAAACAATCACATTTGAATGTGAAAAACAAATTTACATTTAAAGGTCGGTCGCCTAGCATTTTATTCAAGTTATTCGACAGAACACGTTGCTATTAGCAATTATTATTTAAAACAGGGAACAAACACTCGATAACAAGAAAATAAATTGTTCGCCCGATTTATCCCTGTTGAAAAATCAGTTCGTAAAAGTAATTTTATCGCGGCGAAAATTACGGGCACTCGTTAAAAATAAGTCGAAGCGAAGAAAACGAAATGGCATGCAGTAAGTACACCAAACGAGGGCCCCCTCTCAATAATAATAGTTAGTCGAACACGCGAACCGCTTGACAGCTTTCTGATCGTCCGACGATAAGCTTTAACAGCCGTGTGCGCGGCGCGCTGGTCCGTAAATTTACATTTGGGCTTAATTTTCTCAACAAACTGTAAATAAAGGACTTATCAATTTTAACAAAGTACCACTCATGTAACGGCGTAGCCGTATTTGAAATACCCGACGCAATAAAATGAATGAAAACGGACAACGTTGAACACGTCCCGGTTATTTCAAGGGAGGTATGTATACCTCTGTGGTCTTGTGTACTTTGCGGGCTTCTATTTTTAATAGGTTTCCGTACATTAAAAAGTCATTTATACCTGGTCGGTTTATTGCAGTTGTAAATTTATTTTTATCACTTACCGGTCTTTAAGACCACTTCAGAGCTTAAAATGAACATGAGGTTATGTAATTCCGATAATACAGGTAAGGTAGGAATCTGCATAAAAAATTATTGTATTTGACAGATTAGTAATGCTAAATCCAAGGCGATCTAAAGCGATTTTGTTATGCTGCCAACCTCATATATTGTTAAGAACCTAGAAAAGGTTAATTTGATAAGCTTGATATGCTGTAAACGTAATTGGCACAAACATACACCTTTTTCCATAATATATTACATTATATACACTTAATGGGGCGCCCTCGTTTTTACCTTTAATAGGATGGCAATTTATTAGGAGGGGCTTAGTACCTTAAAACCGTAAAAATGGGGAAAATGGGAAATCGTCGGACGCTCTTATAAAACCTAAACTGCTACTTAGGGATCGCCATTACGGGCGATTCCACCCTCCAACGGAACCGGTATACTTAAAATAATCGCAGTAGGTTGCGCTTTCAATTTTCCGAGAAAATAGGAAGATGAATTCTCAGTAAATTACTTTTAATATTAAATCGGCAAAATCGAGATTACTCGGGATGGGGTGGCATTATTTATTGAGTGGGTTTAATTTAATTTATTTGGAATAAAAGTGCTATTCATAATTTTAGAAAAGACAGTTTAATTATGACATTTAAATTTGAATTTGCCGCTTTTCTAAGATGTACATTTTCACCAACTTGTTATCGAGTGACATATATTCAAAATCTAATACACTTATGGAACCTGGTTTCTTTCAGTAATGTTCAAGAAAATAATTTAAGCCATTGCTGAATCAGATTTTGTGATTAATAATAATTTACTAAAACACGATTACCATGGGGAAATTCTAATTTTAATGTTTGTATAGTTGACATGGTTGACATTCGGATGTTACTTTATTGGTTTGTGATGCGGGATTTATAGTATTATCTTATGCATGATTAAATGATTATTAAATATTAAACCAATAGATCCTCAGAAATAGAAAAATTACCGAAGTATGGAACGTAATAGAACAAGAGTAAGCAGATAAACACAACGCATAATGACATCATAAGATCGTACAACATGATGTAGCTATATTCACTCTATTCAAATTGAAAATATTGCTAACATCGTGCTACGGTAAGAGTTCTGGATGTTAATTAAGCAACTAGAAAGGGATACAAATAATCCTATAAGAACCTCTGCTGTTTTCTAAAAGGCGAATGCACATAGTTATGCGTTATGTATTTTAGTATTAAATATCCTTAAACAAATAAAGTAAGCTATGAGTGCTGAATGCTCCCTGAAGGTCACTCCTACCATAGATTACCGTTATATCAGTGACTTTGCACAACATGCTCCTATTTATTCGATATATCGATTCTTTCAGATAATTGATTACGGACTCGCACGCTAACTGTCAAATTGCGATATTGTTCTTATCTATCCGACGATCCACATCCTTAATTGATTTTGGGCAGTAAGGAAACACACGTAAACCAGACATTAACATAGAAAAATGGCGTTCAGCAGGGGTTTGCAGCGCTTCGGGGCGATATGCATATTTATTCACTTAAACCCGTCTAGATGGCGCTAGTGTGTCGTTAATTTGTGTTTGAACTTGTATTCTATTAATGGGAATTATAGGTTATGAGAAATGAATGCCAGTTTTAATTAGCAGCTTATTTAATAGTTAAAAGACGAGATAAAATATTTTTCTTATAGACTGTGATTACTTAGTTATTTAATCAAAAAAATAGGTATGTCATTTCATTACTGAATTTCATTATATTGTTTTAAATTCAAATGAACCTGCAAAATACATAAATAACTAATGTTTTCCAAAACCATCAAATAATTACTTAGGAGCCACATCAAATAGTATAGATTTCTCGTACTTTCATGTCGTAAAGCCTGAGGAATATTTGCACATAAGCAAAAGCTTCGAGCGTGGTAGTAAATATGTTTTATTTACCGTTGAATTAAATTCTCAAAACACAGGCTAACTTATTTCGGTATCTTTTTTTGTAAAATTTAATTAAATTAGGAAACGGTGTTTACTCTAGATCTGAATTTTTTTTCCGTGGCATACCTAAAGCAAATACCCGCGGAATTTCAGTGAGTGTATTAATTCCGATACATTTGGTCCCGGTTACAACATCCTCGGGGGCCCTTAACTCTCCTTAACTTCGGTTTTAATCCGACATAAAACCTTATGGGGGTTGCGCCTGAGCCGTTCCGCTATAATAAAATCTTATATGCGCATCCGTACGTATAGCGTTTGTGGCATTTATATCAGTTTCCGGTGGAAGTGATGCGGGTGGGAGGTTCTTTTATCATTTTTCGTTTACATGGGCGCACGCCGGGCGAATTTTTTTTTGCCACGCACGACTTCGCTGTTTACTCTTCTGGCGCAATCGGGTGAATCACCAACATCTTGGAGCGTAGAACGTATAAATATTGCGCCGATATAAAACGCCTAAATCGAAATATATGGCTTTGGATGTTTACCCCAGTCGAAGATGAGGTGTACGGGATTCCGTACTTCGGTGTTATTATAAAAAATAATCGTCTAGGGGACGGGCGGTTTTTTCCCGGCAGTATCGCTGTAACGCGGTTATATTTTGTGAGTCAGCGGTGAAGTTGAAGCAAATCTCGTTTGGCTGGTTCCGTGGGAATAAAATTTAAACTGCATTATGTGGCGGGAAAAAAGCATTAACGTGTTTTATTTACTATGAGAATTGAGGATGATGTAAGAAATTAGATTTATACAAGGGAATGCATTTTATGTTTAGAGAGCTTTTCATATACAATTACAATATACTGCAGTGCTACAAAAATGACAGCTGAGTTCGTTTGTTACATCTGATGGATATAACTAGGCAACTTATCGAAATATAGCAATACTACAGATATCGGAATTCATATCGGAATTGATAGGTTTAATTTACATTTACATATATCTTGACATTGGATATGAATTTAGAATTTTGACAAACGGTTACTATGTAATAGAACTACTAGAATTTCGACAATATTTCAAAATTAAGTTTATAAATATCTTAAATACTTTATTGTGTGTATGTGTATCGTGTTCCAAACCTTTTCTCTCTTCAATCTTCCTTCACCCCTTTCCTCTTACTGCAACCTCCAGTATCTCTTTCCTCTATTTTTGTGTATCGTGCAATTCACTACTTAATATAATTTAAATTCATCACTAGTACTTCTCGCGTGTAGTTAATTTGCGGAAATCTTCCAAAAACCCCTTTGTATTGTATTGTGTTATGTGTAAGAATGTGTTGTGATTACAGATTGTATTTGAAAAAAAAAATTCTTTTCTCTAGTAACGTTAATTAGTCCCGTTATCTGCCACTGTCTGGACGTATACTTCGTACCGTATAGGGTTCTAGTTGACTAACCTTATTGAATAACCTAATAAATCAATAGATGGAGACACTTTAATAATTTAATTTGCAACCGATAATAAGTTCAAAATGAAAGTATGTATGTAAGTATGTATGTATGTAATGGTCGCGTATACCGCAGATAAATTCGACAACGATAATATAAGATCAACAAAAACACAACGACATGGTGAGAAAGATCATAACAGTATATATATATATATATATATATATATATATATATATACTGTTATTATCTTTATGTTATATATATATATATATATACAGTGTGTGAAAATGTGG
>JARFOC010000330.1:1358497-1378111 GCA_031763485.1 Osmoderma eremita | reverse complement strand
TCACTCATCGAGGTGGTAAGGGTATTTTTTATTTTTTACTATTTTAAGCCACCGTATCCTATTTTGTATTTTATATCTTTTTCGTTTGTTTCATAATCCCTTAGGACTGCCGTTATTTTCAGAAGAAACCGCTATTTTAATAAATACCTACAATAGAAAATATCCACGATAAATAACATAACTTGAATATTTATTTATTCAGTGAAAAGTCATTCGCAACGTGTTTTGGCAACCACGCCACATAAGACGTCATTCACAATCAATCTTTATCTTGACCGTTCTATACCAAAACAATTTAGTATCTGCTCAATTCAATCACATATGTACACATGTAAATCAGAATAATAACTAAAAGCACAATGAGGCAAATATTCATGCCACAATGATAGAATTAGAAAAATTCTTCTGTATTTTCTATTTCCTTTTATTTTTACCATTTTATAAATTCGCACAGTGATCCTTTATATCAACACTATTTTCTACAATAATACAATTTGGTATGCGTTATGCATATTAGTCATTCAAATTGGTCGCTTTCAACCGCTTAGAGACTTTTTATTCCACTGTACGCGAAGAGGCATATGCATAACATAATAAATGGGTATGTAATAGCTTGTGTGTATGAATGTCCTACGTATGTATGTATGTGTACGGCTCTCTGGGGATGAGCGGCGGGACCCTTTACTTACGTTAATTGATTTACCGACTATCTGTCATTTTAGTAATGCGTGTTCCATTTGCCAGATGCACTTTCGAATAATTTCCGACATTTTTAATCCAATAATGAAATCGTCAATTAGCCCGCCTCCGTCTATCTCCCTCTTTGTCTATGATAAATAACGCGAGCCAAACCCGCCGGTACTGATTTCAATTACGGAAAATTGAAATTGTAATTGAAATAGTTTTCTCACTTAATTAATTAAATACCGCGCTCTACACATCTATCTATTTGTATGTGTTGCTACATAAGTTATTTCTTAAGATTGCATTCCTGAAGTATCTTATGATGAGAATCTAAATAATTACCTTTGTCATTTTCTAAAACTCTCGGTGAACTTAGGAGTTACAGCCATAATCCGGTATTCAATATAGCAAATTTATATGTGTGACTTAACTGTATTTCGATTTTCTTCAAAATGATTTTTCTGGTATTTTTAGTTTTAGTTTTAATATTCGCAAGACGCACACTGAAAGCAGAAGATGTCTTGAATTAATAAAAATTTACAAGTATTGTTTTGTTAATAAACGTAAATTTACCGAAAACTTTGTTATCTTAACAAAAATAGAAGACTCAAACTATCAATATTATTCTTTGGACTAACAAGCTGAAATTACTAAATAAAAACTTAACCAAATGACATGTTTAGCACAAATTTGGTTTTTGATTCAACTAAAATGAAATTGTTGAAAGAAAACATAAACATATCCTTGAATCTCTTCAATTCTACATGTTGAACACCCCCAAACTACATATAAGTATTGTTGATATATACTTTTGATTTTACACCTTTCTTATATGGTTAGTCGGTGAGAGGTGCGTGTAAATATTGTGTAAAATATATTTACATGATGGCAGATGCAGCTATACATAATATTATTAAAATATTGGTAATTAACCAATAGCATTCTTCCTCAAAAAATTAAGTATATAAAAAATATATTTAAAAATATATAAATATACTTCTGAGATCACACAACACTTCTGATTGTATAGTTCCAGGCATTCCTCACGTACAGACAGCTGTTTCGGACTAACCTAATCCTCATAAGTACACGTAGGAGGATGCCTGTTGCTCATTCAATATTCCGTATCGTTAACCGAACGTTAGCACATGTCTTTAAGGAAAATCCCAGAGACATCTAACGCCCAGCCGCGGATTCATGGAACGGCGAGGGAAGGGACAAAAAGCTGGGTAATCTACTCGGCCTACTTTGTTGTAGAGGACAAGTGGTGCCCACCTCCCATAATAAGCGACGTAGTTACATATGGAAACAGCAATGGCCTCCAAGTCATAATAGCGTGCTACGCAAACGAGCACCACCCAACATGACTAGCATGACCCAGCATGAATATGTAAAGTTACTACTATCTTCCTTTTACTTTCGAATAATATTGTATTATCGAATAACTTAAATTAAGTAAAAATTTGAGGAATACAGCAAGGTTAAGGAACGACTATTGATTTTCAAAATTATGTCATTTTCTTGAACTTCGGTTACAAACCGGCACAGAGTAAAATTAATTATAGCCCTGAATTTTGTGTAGATTGTTGTTATATCAAATGTAAAGTTTTGTGGGTGTGAGATCAACAAAATGCAAAAGTTGACAAAACAAGGGACACCCTATTTGTAGGCAGATTTACTTTGTTTGGGTACTTTAGATAGTTTTGGTTTCAGTTTTCACAATATTGTTTTGTTTTCAATGTCACAGATTACGGAGATCTTGCATAAAAATCTTGCGGAAATGACCGTTTTTATGATAATCTTACGGGATTGTTATCGCAAAAGGTGCAAAAAACTAAAATAGTAACCATGCCACTAATCATATTTAGTTAGCATGAAGTGGTAAACAAAGATAAGCAATTAAAGCTAACAGGAGTAAAGATGGCGATAACATAAGAAATGTGTGGAAGCAAGTATTTTGCATTTAGAAGCGAAACTTCAAGCGAGCATAATAGAATAAAAAAGGGTGAGTTCAAAAACATACATGAACGGTGTAGATGTGTGTGTTTCTGTTATGGATAAGATGTGGCTGTACTCTTTCTCACAAGAGTAATTCTCGATTGCTCTTCCTATGTGAGTTTGTAAATACAATTTCTATTGCTTAAAATTACATTGTTAATTTTGAAATGTATACTTTAAAAATCACTACTACATATTTTCAAAATCAACTTCGTAACTAGATCGAATGGCGTAAGCGATATCTTGTTTTCTTCGTAATTTATCTGTGAAAATAACACGCGACGTTATAGATTGCTAAGAATGTAAAGTGATTAGTATCCGAGAAATATAAACGAACGAGATGAGAAGTCGTCTGTTAGTACAATTAACGCCCGCAGCACCGATTTATAATTAATGCGCTTGTCTAGAAAGCGATTCGTGCCGAGCTGGGCAACGTTGTTGTTACGTGTAAAATACTGTACTTCTGACTTTCCAATTACTTCAAGAAATTGCATTTCGACCCAATTTCATCGTCCGGGCGTTTGAAACTCATGCAATAAGCCCTTGAATTGAAACAAACATTGTGCTAATTATAGCAACCGCCTTGGGTAGAATAAGCTTAAAGTATCTAATCCTACAGATAATTAAAAAGAAAAGAAATATTAGTTTGATATTGCGAAAGGCGTCGATTGATAGGTGAGATATTGTGGAGTGGCAATTTGCTAATTTTATTAAGAGCGTTTGGAATTTAACGCCCGCCTTTGAAGTGCGACATTATCAGCTATAATAAAAGTGAAATGCGTTTAATATTCAAATTTGCGCGTTACCCAAAGCGTAATTAATTACAGGTGATGTTGATAAGCGTCGGGGCAAGAAAGAATTTCTACTTTTTCATTAGTTAATTTCCCGCACCCTTACTCTCTGTCATCAACGGTAAATAAGACCTATAGAGTAATGAGCTGCACTCACGTATTTTCCATATCACGGGCGGTAGTTGCGTCAAAACAGTCATCATAATCATAAGCCATATCGTGAACGGTGCGTAAAACCATTACCCTCACCTGATAATAAATTCATACGTTTATGGAGTGCATTAAACGAATTAAAAGATATCATTTGGGGAGGCACTTGCGCCATTCTGGCACCGTGAAAGGGTAGAAACGAAATATATTTAATAGTGGCGTATTTAACCTTTTAATCTTAAAAATGTGGGGTTCCTAACAAAAACAGATGTTGTTTTTAGAAAAATCTTCACTATAGATGTCAATGTAGTCTGTGTAAAAAGAACCTGTCTAGATCCCTTATTACGCCATGCATTATTAATTTGAGATTAAAACAGAATGACGCCTTCTTCGTAATAAATATACTTCTATCTAAACTAATATTTCTAAAGTAATTTCTTGATTGATAATATACTGTATCCATAGCATAGCATAGTCTTTAATGGTCTCATGTATTCCGCTACCAGCCTGCAATCTTCTTGCTTTGGTCTAGTCAGCCCTTCATCCGATTACGCTGCTTCGTGACCATTTGCCAGAGTTTCCGCCAACGGAAGATGTACCTTCCATAACTCCTTAATACTCTATTGATGAGTGCCCGTTTATATGTTTCATGTTCCATCACTTTTATTGATTGATCCCACCTCTGTTGTAGAACGACCATCTCTGGCTAAGACCTTGTGGGCTCTTGAACATGTGGGAGTATCCTTCGACTCCTCGCAGAACGAATTAATTTTAGCCTTATACATTTCTTTGCTGTACTTCGTCAGTTTATTTTTGTATATATCCCATATGTGGTCGGACTTCGCCTTATTGAATAGCCTTCGAATCTCGGCTGTTAGCCTTTCTAGATTCTTGTTTCACCGCGCTGTTTTAACCCCCTTGTTGCGTCTTGTCCTTTCTGGACAGTTTCCAATATGTGCTGCCATGATTGGTTCATTAACTTGGCCTACTGTCAGTTTTAACCCTTCCGTTTTAATAGCTCAGACCGTACCTTTTTCGAGGGTCTCCCCGGGGATGTAACATATTCTTGCCAGTTTGCCTCTCTTGGGTGCTTTTATTTTAATGGCATACTTTCATAGTGGAACTAGAGACCCAGATGGTTGCTCCATGTATTCTGTGCAATCCTGCATGGAACAATTTATAGAAAAACTTCCGGGTGAAGAAGTTGATTAAGACAGATTCATTAAGCATAAGTTTATGTTGGTCTAACGATTTGAAACGGAGCACTGTATTTGCAAAAGCAAATCTTCAGGGAGGCCAATATAAGTAACATATTTAACATTTATGTTACAATTATATATAGTAATTATTGCAGTAATGGTAGTCAGTATAAAAGTGTTCAAAACACAGGAATTGCTTGCACCACAAACAATGCAGACTGGCAGTTTTTTTTTACAAATACTACACAAGGGCATTCTGCAGGATTTTTAAATTATCCCAGCCTTTTATCCACGTATCCACTCTTATACCACGAGTATTTGAAGACGTCGAAGAATCTTGGCGAAGAAAACTGATTGTGGGTTAGTGTTTGCAGGTTAATAACACTATTTCTCTGACGCAAATCAATGTGGTAGTTCATAAGAATCACTGTATCAGAGAAAGTTCTAATAAAATGTTTCCATAATTTCAAACCAAACCCATCTAGAGGTTGTACCATTGCCGTTGCTTTATTAGGGATATTGAAAGTGTTTACAGTTATCTTTTGGCGCCAATTTCTGAAGTTCGTTAACACAATGTCCACTCCATGAATCGATCAGGAGAATACTTTGTGGTCCTGCAAGAAAACATCTGTTAGCCAGGTTTTGAAATGATTTGAAGTGAACTTTCCAGACATCGAAGAAGAAATATGCACATTTAAGTGTGTAAATAATGATTGTGCAACTCGAGGTCCAAACGTATTCGTAGATACTTCTAATATCAAAAATAATGGTGAGAGTAAGCGTCCATCTGCCGAAATGGCTGGTAAAATTATATAACTATGTGTTGTAGAGTGCAAAGATTACACAACACTTCAACCTACATTGCCAAAGTAGGACCGGAGTGCATTTCTAGATTAAATCCACTCTCATCGGCGTTGTATACGTTGCTTCCGCCGATACTAGTGATATGGTGTTTGACTTCCTTAATAAAATTATTGCTTAACAACCGTAGGTCTTCGATACCAGCACGTGCCGACCGAGTAGTAAATTATTTTGCATGATACAATATTATGTACTTTCTAGAAGTGCAGTATCCACCAATGTCCTGCTTTAAACGTGTCGTGTCCAATTTCTTTTTTAACTTCTCAGGCCCAGTTTCGAATGTCCATGTCAGGGATTATTTTTCCATCGCCATTGCTTTTTTTAATTTTATAGGAACGTATAATAAACTATAGTTTATCGGTATGCGTGCCACCTCTGTTAATACTTTCTTCCCATCTATATAACTGCCCTAGGGTCGCTTGGTTTTAGCACGTTTCCAGTATTCTACAGCTTTCATTTTGTAATCTTGGTCAACAACACTGCCTTCTTCTTCAGGAACACAGGCAATATTTTCTTCTGCTACATCTTCCGCAAATTGCGCTTCATTTGGTTCTTCTAATAATTCAAACTCCAATTCTGTTGCATATTCAAAAGAGAACATATTTTCTTGTTAAGCACTTACTATCATATTCTTCAACGCATCATGCAACTCAAGTTCTTCAGGCGCAGAATGTAAACTGAGACTCGTAATCACCACATAAATTGCACATAAATTGCAAGGATTTTACAAACAATAAATACCTAAATTAAGTTTTTTTACGCCTCTCATAATTAAGGAGTTCGTTGTATGGGACGCCAGTTTTACATTAAGTCCCTCCGATCATAAACTTGTAAGCAGATACGATTCAAAACGAACGGGAAATATTTAAAAGAACACTTTTTTAATTAAAAAAGTCTCCTCCAAATTAAAATGTAAATTCGGGGCCAAGTTAAATAAATGGCCTTTCCGTAATGAAATTAGCACTCTTTTTAATAAAACAAAAGGGAAAAGAATCGCGGAAGGGTTGTAACTAAAGAATAAATACCTTGAGGACCTCAAGTGTTAGTCAATCTTCTCCGATTTTTTTTAATTGCGTTTCCACGTACTCCAATTAAAGGAAGTAGGAAACGGCGAGGCCGGGTCCCCGCCGTTTTGTGTTTAATTATAAGTGAAGTTAACGCAAACGCGGAGAATGCTAAATAAAATTACAGTCGCCTCTAAATAAAATAACGACGTAATGAGGGAGGTGTGGGCGTGGCGGCGAAGACCAGACGAGCAGCCGGGCTCCGTTCGGCTGGACAAGAGCCATTAAGTCAATAAATATAATGAAAATTACCCCGCTTTGTTTTAAATAGGTGGCTTCGCTTTAATTGACTCCCTCGAATTTTTGCAAGAACTGTTTAATTAACTAATAGTTTCTGTTTGTTACGCCAACGAGATTAATTCGATGGAAAAGAAGGAGGAGAATTACTTATTCAGTGAGAGAATCTTTAGCTACGACAGAACTTCATTTTACTTAATGTAATGTATACACATTGAAATATGTGAAAACCTAAAGGATGTAATGGATGGATTATATATTGCCATGATCTTATACAGCAGATTGCGGTGATTGGAGAATTCATCATTATCATATTAGGTTCGTGTGCCAGGGACGCTGTCGCTACCAACAAATTGGTTAACATCAGGCTTAATTAAATACACGCAGGACTGCCACCTATACGATTGGATTTGAAAATTTAATATTGGAGTTTCCATTAATATCCGGTGCTCAATCGGTAAAGACGGTCGCTGTTTTGTAGGGAGTAAAGGAGTCCAGCCAGCGACAATTAATGGGCATAAAAATGTTACTAAATCAAAGAATACTTTGTTTTTATGTCTTGTAAATTAACATAAACAATTACACAACACCACACAACAGAAGGGTTTTGAAGAAATTTCACAAACTACATCGCAGGTCCACCACACGAAAAACGACGCGCCAGTGGAATTGATCGAGCTCAAGTTGCCACCATAGAGTGCAGGAAGGCCGTATGCTGCTAGTACAGTTTGGGAACCGTCGACAAACCAGTTACGACGCGGTAAAGTATATAATAATAGATTGTCGTGGTAAAGATGACAGAGATATTTGAGATGGTAACGGGAGCAACGAATTAAAAAAGAAAAAACAAATACAAAAACCAAAATTGTATAAATCAAGTGAGAAGGTAAAAGGTTAAAGAAAAAGTTTATGAGCTGTTTTAAGTAGAATAGTGATATAACGAGTGAAAAGGAGAGAGTGATTTGGAAAGAAAGTGGTGGGAAAAGAAGGATTGGAGCAGTTGAACGAGAGACAATGTTATAAGAAGATATCATAGGGGTGGTATACGAACGCACACTGACACAGGGGTAGCTTAAAGTATTTGCAAATTCAATTCATTAATCAAAATCATTTGTACGCATTTTTTTGTGAAAGTAACATTTCTGAATTATATTTCCAACATATCCAGAGACAATATAGTAAGGATAACGTTAAAACGTTAAAATCGTGTCCCTATCCCTCTAGTGGTCTGCGAACCCAACTAAACAGACTGCCGCGCCTAATCTTATATATTTCAAACTTGACAGGATGCATAATGTCATTAAAAATTTTATTGATTATTCTATACAAGCTTTTTTCGCATAATCTCATTCAAAAACTGTGCCAAAAGTGTATTCATTCTGCCATGCAGATTTATAAGTAGCATATGTTCTATTTCCAACCATAAATCTGAGAAAGTGAGAGCACAAGTTGCGCAAGAAACAGGCATTGACAGTTTCTATTAACGTATTTCTGAAAGTTATATTTACAATTGGAATTAACCTTTTTGCTTACCAGACGGAATACAATAAACACACAGTTCAGATTACTCCTGCCCCACAAAATTTGGTAGATCTACTTATTTTTCAAACACAATAACGTACCAACCAACTTTAACAATATTTTTTTCACGTACTGACTTCTACAATAGCAACTTACACACGAAAGACTCTAAAGGAAAACAATTCTCTCTAACATTAATCTACCCTACTCAATAAAAACATAGCCATTAGGAATATAATTACACTAAAAAGTCAGGTCCAGGTACCTGGCGATGAATCATTTTTAGCTCGACATGCGTTAACAAAATAATAATTAATTCGGGACACGCCAATCTTTACAGACGAAATACACAATAATAATAAAAGTAACGATAATGATTAAACAATAACTAAAAACCAAAGGAACTACCAACTAAAGTAAAGGAATTGTAATATAAATTTAAAATACCCTATGCAGAGTTCCAGAAGTTTTGAACTCAGAGCCCTCTATTGGTCGAGAAAGCCCTGGTTTACACCAAAGGTATACTAGTGCACTCCCCTGGACATATCTTTAGGTTTTTCGATATTGTTCTAATAGGTTACAATTCTTGATTATGTCATTATAATTTAAATTAGCAGGTACCAGTTAATTGCCATTCAGAAGTTGCCCGACTTGTGCCAACTTTACATAAATAAAGAGAATCAGACTTTATTAAAATTATTATTATTAAAATTCATTAGACATTAAAGTTAGCATTTTGTAACATTGCAATCTTTATTACGCCAAGCTTATATTTACAATAGAATACGCTTACTCAATATATGCATACTAAACCAAAACTGCCTTTCTATACACTTATTTTATAATCTTTTAAATAATCTAATGTTGCCACAATTTTTAATTTCATGTGGTAAACTATTGCATAATTTCACCAACTAACAGATTTTTTTTATGATTTAGTAATTGAGTTACTATATTTCTGCATTTTTTTATATTCAGCCTAACTCCCTTCCTAGTTAACAATAATACCTGCTTTATATTTGTCATATCCACTCCTCATTTCTTGTATAATTGGTGGAGTTATCCATTTGTCCCCCTTATTTATCACAAGAATTAGTAATTCACTTCTAGGACACATTACCTCAATTATATCTTGTATTTTCTAGTCGTTTCATTTCATTCCACTCATTATCAAACATTTGATTATGTGGATGAGTAACACCATAGTTTTTAAAGTTACGTTTAACTATTTTACATTCATTTTTCTTTAATTCTACCATTTCACTAAACTGCACCGATAACATTCAATGATCTGCTATTGCTGGTGTTATATGAACACCGTGTTGTATGCTTTTGTCATTAGTCAAAATATGTGTAGTTAATATGTATTCTACTTCTACTAGTAATTCTAGTGCATTGTTTTACAACTTGGACCAAGGCATTCCTATAAAATGTATTCAATGAAACTAAAACTATTATTCATTTAAAACAAACACAGCAACGTAACTGATGCAGCATGTTAGCGAGAGACATAGTACCCTAACTGTAAATACGCATAGTATATATGCACTCAAGCAAGCTTCAACGGCAACATAACGCGATAATATTCTTAATGTGTAACAAAACCGAGATAAACTTGATACTAAAGGATCGATATGAGCTTTCCATGTTATTGAATAACGAATCATTAATCCTAAGAAGGGCGTTTCTTGCACATACTCAACAACAGTTCTTGCAAAACACACAATTATGTTTGGTGCGTCTCTACCAAATATCATCAATTTTGCCTTTTCCATGTTAAGATGTAAACTGTGGTCTTATACCATTCATTAAGGGATTTTAGATTAAAATTCAGCTTATTGATAAGTCTTTGATAGGTTTTTATTCTTAACACAGTAGAAGTGTCATCAGCAAACAAAACTACCAGATCTTCTATGGCATTTTGGGATATCATTCATGTAAAGTAGAAAGAACAATCGTCCCAAGATAGAGCTCTGTGGCACACCACACCGAACAACGAACCAACGAGATCTTACCTACCTTCCAGTTTCAGCATTACATACAACAGACTGTTTTCTACCCTCCAAGTAAGAAGACATTCAATTAAGGGACACTAGACCAAATCCATTTTTTTCCATTTTTCCCAAGTAAAATTGCATGGGAAACACTGTCAAAGGCTTTGCTTAGAGCCATAAAAATACAAGCTACAAGATCTTTGTTATTAATGCCATCGATAGTTTTGTCCAATAATTGAAACGTAGCTCTTGTTGTCGATCAGCCTCACAAATATCCATTTTGATAGCTGTTTAAAATGTTTTCCTGTTCTGTAAATTTCATTATTCTTCTGAATACATTTTCACAATTATTTTTGAAATGTTAGACGTGATGGCTATTGGTCGATAATTAATAAAGTTTGACCTATCTCTCTTTTTATATAATGGTTTATAAAAATACTTATACGTTTGTAAGTACAAAACGCTGATGGCAATAAAGAGAGTTTTGAAAATTTGATTGAGGAGGTCTGAAGATAATTGAAGACTGTGACGAGTTTATTATTGAAAGTATTTCTAACTACGCAAATTTCAAAATTATTTTCCTCTACAAGGAGGAATGAAATGGTATTAAACACAGTATTTCTGTTCGAAGTAAAGCCTTAAAAAATATACTTTTCAGCAGCATATATGTATCATATGTTTCTACCAAGGATGCCAACTTACGCAGTTTCCAGGATACGTATTTAGAATCATTTACACATACGCAGCAGAGACATGGACTCTCACTAGCCAAGAAGAAGAAAAACTAAGAATTTAAGAAAAGAACTCCATACCAAGATATACGGACGAAGGAAGTAATGGGTCAATAAACCGCTTATGAACTTTGAATTAGGGAAAATTGTAAACTCTGATATTTTGATGGTATTGTGCAAACTATATACATGAGAATGGAAAAAGAAAACAGAATGTGAGAAGGATAACGGTCTTGCAATTACAAGAAGATAGACATCAGGAAAGACCAAAGGATAAGTGGGAAGGTCTAACCATCAAGAGCATGAGAACTATAGGAGTACCAACATAATGGAAAGCGATGCAGGTTAAGGGCAGATGAGGAGACGTGTCACAGGTGGCTGGGACCCACAGGGGGCTGTGACGGACTTGTACAAACTAATGTGGAGTGACATAAAAAATAGATCGCTCAAATAGAGCGGCTACGACTCCGTCAAATGTGTAAAGCCTTTGCTAATTGAGAAAATTTTAAGGTATTTTTATTCAATTCTACTATTTCAAACCACTGTCTCTTGCTATTTCAAACTATTTCAAAGCTTTATTCAAAATGCTTAAATATGCAACACGTCGATCTTATTTCAAATAGCATTTCAGTCCTCAAAATAAAATTTCGTGTACGATGCATGTCATTTATGAGGTATTTTTTTTTATTAACAGCAATTTCACTAAGTAGCTGAAATTAATGAAAATACCTGAGTACATACCATTCCAACGCAACGCTTTTCTAATGACGGAAACTTCTAAATCACCATGGACCATAACTCATCCGATTGAAACGTGTTCGGTACGAAACGAGCAGACGGATGACCAATCAAATTAAACATCAATTATTTAATAGAAAACGCATCAAATTAGGGAAAGATACCGGGGGGTTGGCGTTGAACGGCCGTGCGGGTTCCGAACTAATCGCATAGTTTAATCTAAAACCGACCGCCATTATTCTTTAATCAGATTAATAATAAATTGGAATAGATAAACTAATTTATGGACAGTAATTCATTAGGGAGACATCAGTAACAAGCAGATTTACAATCCAGGTAATGGAATTACAGTTGTACAAATGTCATTACATAAGTGTAACCGCGCTGACTATTAGCTAATAAAATCGATCCGGACTGTAATCTTCCTAAAACCCGGTCGAGTAATGGAATAGAGGTACCGCCAACGTAGAGGAAATGTTCGCTGCGTGTGTGCGAAAGCTGACGTGTCTGCGTTAGTGTGTACGTGCATGGGAGTTCGTACAAATTCGTATTTGTATACGGTGGGATAGGGAAAAGCATAATGTATGAAATAAATGTAAAAGTGCTGACCTAACAATTGCAAAATTTTGTATTTTTAGAAATAGACATACTATCACCTACATTTTTTGCTATGGCTTTCGAATTTAACACAACATATACAGGGTGGCGTATTAGTGTGGCAAAGCTCGATATATACGTTATCGTATAAGATATCAAAAAAGTCATTAATGAAAATGTAGGCAGTCTTAAATTTAACATTTTAAAATTATTGTCATACTACCACTGCGTATTTTTGATTTTCTTTACCTTACGTTAAAAAATATTAACGTATTCTAGCCAAGCAAAGGTACAAATAATTAAATGGTACTACTCTACTTGAAAGTTGTGCTGAAGAAATAATTGGCTCATTTAAATTTGCATTCCCAAATAGGCCAGATCCCACAGCACCGATAGTTTATAATATTATTCCTAAATTTGAGCCAACAGGTTGTGTTGCAATCTCTCAAACATGTGTTGAACAGAGTAAATGATCCGAAGTAAAAAGAATACGTGAAGAAAGAACGTCGTGAAATCAATGTCTGTAGTGCAATTGAAAATAGTTAACCATGTTCTCTATACAAATAGCTGAACAAGGTGGAATAGAACATTACATTCATTATTTAGACTATATTATTCTTTGAAGTTTGTTTATCATTTCAACGGCGTATTTATTTGCATACATGCAGTTTACAATCTCAGTACTTTGCGCTATAAACATACATTAATAAGTTATGGTACACAACTGAATATTTTAGTCATCTAAAAGTAGCATTTACTCTATCACTAACAACAAGATATTATTTATTAAAATACACGGTAAGATTGTCTTTAAAGCTTTAGCGGTGGCAGAGAGGGCAGTACACCGCAGCGCATGTTCTTCGTAAAGCCATCTATTCAGCGTGTTAATATGATGTTTACCCGGCAAGAGACCACTAGTGACTGCGGTATTCTTAGTAACTGCCGGCCGGTATCACGAATCGGGCAATCTATATGATTTGCCAACGTTCTAGTATACATTGATATCGGCATTCAAAATGGAAAATTTCTATACCTGTATATAAACGGGATATGTTATTAAATACAAACGGAAGATGATAAACCCCATCTGCAGGAATTAACGTGAACTAGCTACTCTATTACTGCAAGAATGGACAAACTATGTTGGCTTATGCCTTTCAGTAGTAGCATAGCACGTCATCCAACAAAACCTACTGTAAGGAATCTTAACCCTTTCGCCTCTACTGGCATACATATGTCCCAGACTTTACTACTGCGATTGAAAGGTCCCGAATTATCGTATAAACTTAAAATATCAGTAAATTTAGGTACAACCGTATAATGAGTTGCCTAACCAACAGTTTTCATTTAGCATGCGAAGGGTTATAACCTAAAAAGTAGGCGTGTGAGTGTTAACTGTGGCGCTAGTTTTCAAAACCATTATTAAACTCGGTTGTTATTGCTAAAAATTTATGCTAATTGCTAAAGGTAAGTTAATACTGGGATATATACGCCCCGGTGGTAATTCTTCATGGGCAGTAATAGTCCCAATAGTAATTTTTACGTGTATTGCTGTTCAGATGAAGAGATTCCTAACTCAAAAGCAGCTCGAAGAGATAGTCGAGAATCTATCGGATGTGAAGCCGTATTCCGCTAGCGACGAAGACGATCCAGGTTATGAGGAATCTGACCGAGATTCAGGCGACTCAGTTGCTGAAAACATCCCACACAGCAATGAAATAGATTCTATTGCCGTACAAGACTTGCAACTTGCGGAGTCCTCAGACGACGAAGAAGATGACGGACAAAGCGATAGCGACCCAGATGACGGGCAGCAGAATAATGCTAGTGCTTCAGGTTGGTTTCCTGTTCCTAATTTATACAGACCCAGAAAGAAAATACGCTCGGACAGACCCCCGGCTGTGAATATAAACAGGGGCTCTACAGAACTAGAGGTATTTCTAAAATTTTTCCCAAAAAATCTCTATGTTTATTGCTCAAAATATAAATGAAAGAATTAGAATTCTGGAGGAGAAAACAAAAAAAATATATAACAAAACCGACATATTCGAAATAATGAAAGTACTGGGTATCACATTAGAGATGTCTTACAATAAAGTACAGGCTTTTCAAATTATTGGTCCAATAATACATCACATTATTGCATTATAAATGCTATTGGTAGAGATATATGTACATTTTTACTTTCAAAAATGTACTACAATCATCCAAAGAACCCAGATAATGCATCAAAAATATATTACGTTGAGGAAGTATTATCTTGCCTGAAACACACGTTTATGAATACCAGAAAAGATAGTTCTTTTCAGTCTATGGATGAGACAATGACGAAGCTCAAAGGTAGATCTGCTCTCAAACACTATTTACCTATGAAACCTGTGAAACGGTGTATCAAAATCCGGGAACGGTGCGAGTCCAAAACTGGATACATATACGACATGAATGTGTACAATGGGAAGGAGACCAATGTCGATTCCTGCGATGCATTAGGTGAGCGAATGGTCAAACAACTGGCACCTACTATCAGATCTTCAAATATGGCATTCTGTTGTGATCGATTTTTTACCTCAACAAAGCTTATAAACACTTTGCCATTCGCATGTGTTGGCACTTACATGACAAACAGGAGAAACGTTTCCAAATTTTCCTCTCAGAAATTAGAAAGAGGCAATTCCCTATTCTTGTGTAATTTGGAAGGAACAATCGCCACGAAATGGAAAGACACTAAAGATGTTTTAGCCATGACTAACTGTCACACCAATGCAGTGGCAATGACTTAACGTACACAGAAAAAAGGCAGTAAAAAGGATACCGATCGACTCTCCAGAATGGATGATATTTTACAATAATTATATGGCCGGCCTAGACCTAGCCGATCAGAAGGTATCTACCTATGATATGGACAGAAAATCGACCAAATGGTGAAGAAAAGTGTTCTAGAAATTGTTGATGTCTGCAGTAATTAACTCGTGGATAACCATCCAAGAAGTAAGGCACAAAAGGGCACCCTTATTACAATTCTTGGTGTCCTTAGCTGAAGAGATGGTAAGTGAGGGAACAGCTAAATCTGCCATGAAAAGACGAAGCGCAGGAAAAGGAGGACCAATTCCAAAACGCGTAAGAAAAATGGGGAATGTCGGAGAACATTTACCAACCGAAGGACCCAGCCGACGCCGATATAGAAGATGTGCCTCCCAAAGAAAGGAAAAAAGAACCGCCACCATTTGCTCGTCATGCGGATTTGCTTTATGTAAAACGTGCTTTTTACCTTTTCATACATAATTCACTACTTATGTTTTTATGTAAGATGGGTTTATTACCTTTTTATAAATAATTAAATTTTTTGTTTTTATATGAACGCATGTCTTAGCTGACAACGGGAACTAATACGTCCCAGCAGGTAACACGATCGGGACAATATGTATATGTCCCATGTGCTTTTTTGAAAATAAAAATTAAAAAAAACGTCATATGATTTTTTTCTGTTATTTTTGCTATTTCTTTTGGGACAAATTAGATAGCAAGATACCAAAAAGTTGTGCATTATCTCAAAAAATAGTTCAGGGGCGAAAGGGTTAATATAAAAGCGTTTATGCCTTCATCTCCACCATGTGTGGGCGCGTTTCGCCGTATATTGCTCATCAGTGCACCTTTGTGAAAGTGATAGCAATGTCTATACTAACCCGTATATATAAAGGTGATATGTTATTAAATATTTTCTACCTACATCAATTGCAATTATCATAATTCAGATGTTTTCATTTGATACTGTGGAAATACCAGTACTTCCTCTCTAGAATTTAGGGAAAACAGTAGGAAAATATTATATGTAGATGCTCACGCATCAGTGGGGATGTGGTGGAAGCAAATGCCTAAAACCGTTGACCTGTAGTAATTATAAGCTCCACATACAAAGCAACCAGTCTATATGTAACTATCAAATATATCCTCGTATATCTCATTGTAAATTTAATTTACACACAATTTCTTATTTATCCTAGACATTGTACTAAACTCTATTTATTTAAACTATAATGTTTTTGTTTTCAAACTAAACTTGAACTTTTTTTACGATTATTAGCATAAACTTCTCGCATGAATACCTATCATACTTTAATATTATTGTAACGATCTACATAAAAACTACATTCATTTAAGTAATTTGTTTTCGGCTCCTAAAGACTAGTAGAACTCGAAAACCGACGCGCAGCTATAAAGATAAGAGTATAAAATATTCGCGGATCGAATTCGGGATAAAGTTGTCGCCCACCCACCCGGACAAGCAGCCAATAAGTCGGAAAGTGTTTGTGCCGGATTCCTGCCGAATTAAATCGCGTATATAATTTAAGATCGGCTTAAGTCTCCGCCGCTGGAGGGCGATATCGTCGGCCGCTTGGAAAGGGTATAATTTCGTACGAATTTCGCGTTTCTGTCGAATGCGAGAAGACGCGCACACTGCGATGTGTGTCATTACATTACTGCGATTGACCTAGAAGGGTTCCAGACATGTGAAGTGCGGATGTAGACTCCGGGACGCGAGCCTACTGTAATTTTGCCAAGTGCCTGAGGCGTTGTGATGAGTGACGCACTTATCTCGCATACTTTGATTAATTTTTCCATTATGAATATTTACTTGTATGATACACACATACTTTTCCTAATAAAGTATGTTGTTTCAAATAATACGGTCATACGGGGTAAGGTTTCATTTGTTTAAAGATGAGTTATTTTGGGTGATAGGCATGAATGACTTATATAAATAGTGGTACTTACATAATTCACGGAGGTCGTTGCGTTTTTGTCAGACAATGACGTTTTTTGAGTCAAATGTTTTGGGAATTGGTATAGCAGTGTAGCAGTTCGCTATTGAAATCTTTATTTAAACACAAATAAATCTTTGTCACCTTTTCGCTTTTACAACGTCCTACTGTTGATCATTCATATAGTTTTTTAGTATCAGAACAATTTAATAATTTAATTTAAGCAAACAGCCTAAACTCTAAATCTACATTAGGAGATGATCTAGAATATAGGCGTCGCTCCGATTTTGAAAAAGAAATTTTTAAGTGTAGGTAACTCAAGGAGAAACAATTTTTCATAATAAAAAAAAAAAACGTCGCAAGGACACCAGAAAGCCACAATTTAATAAAATAGGTACAAACCTTTGAGGTTATGGATACATCATGATAATAGTATATTATATTTTTTTCCAAGACCATGTCAATTGCTATTTGATAATATACAATACTTAATATTATATACTCATTTTCAACGTTGAGAGCCAATAAATATGTTTATATTATGACAATCACTGAGCTTTAGGATATTCATAGACGTTATCATTGATAAATTGATGAACCATTCAATGTATTATTTTTCGTCCCGGTTTTGGACTCATAGATTCCTACATACGCGCTCTATAAGATCCGCTCCGCATTAATAAGAGAAACACTCAAGTAGTGGGCATGATGCGTTTCCCTATTCCTTTAGAAACCGAGCGTGCACTTTTTTGTTCCATGCCACAGAAATACTTTGTTTATATTATGATTTTGGATACTTTTATCTACAGTCCATTCATGTTATGAAAACGCGCGTTGGAAAAGATAAGGGAAAATATCTCTGCTTACTATTGGCTGAGATCCGCGATAGATTTAGCCACACGAAAAGGATATAATTTTCGTATTCCCGGAATACCTTTGTTTTCTGTGTTTACTGAAATGCCACTTGTCAAGTTCAGTCGTTGCAATCGACCCTGATTCCGCTGCTTTCGTCATCTATTTTCTAGCAAATTGTTTGCTTATATTTCCCGTTTTATTATATTTTAAATATTGTCTCCAAAATAGTTTTTGTCAGAACTCGGTTATTAAAGAAGTTGATAATTTCAGGTATGTTCTATCTATTGAAAGTGCGAAAAGGTGTTTATAAAGAATTATTACAGAGTGCTCAGTGTTTTAATATAGCTGACGAAGAAGTACTGGACTTAGAAGATAACCCACTACCGGGACCATCAAAAAATCCTGAAGGAAAACATATCCGCAGTGCCCAAAGGTTAATAAATCTGTATTCGCAGTTTAAGAATGACAACTCGAAGTTGGCATCAATAAAATTTACTGCAAAGCAGCTTGGACTCGGAGAAAGAATTATGTGGAATATTGTGAAAGAACTTGATACCACGGGAATTGTTAAATTTATATATCATCATTTGGACGAATCTGAAAAATCCAGAATCAGAAGACATGTACTGCAAAATGCCTGTGCAAAAACACTAAGTGTTAATATAATATTTATTTTACATTGAAACCAACTTATAATTTTTTGTGGGTTCTTAAGGAAGATGACACTTTATCTGAATTCAAGCGAGCAACATATTGGAAAATTTTGAAGCAATTGGGTTTTAAGTGGGAAAAACGAAGTTCAAACACCATATTAATAGAACGGCATGACTTCGTTTTATGCAGGTTTCGTTATCTAACTGCGATTAGAAAATATCATGCAGAGGGTAAAAAGATTTATTATTTGGATGAAACATGAACTAACGCAGGCCACATAAAACAAAAAGTTTGGAAAGATAGAACGTTAGTTAATGCAAGACAAGCATGTATTGAGGGAACTACAGCAGGTATAAAACAACCATCTGGAAAAAGAAATCGATTGATTGTTTTGCATATTGGTAGTGAAGAGGGGTTTGTTCAAAATGGTCCCCTGTTATTTGAATCAAAGAAAACTGGTGACTATTAGGGGGAAATGCACGGTGAAGTAGTGAAAGAGTGGATGGCAAAAGTTCTACTTGTTCTTGAGCCCAACTGCATTATTGTAATGGATAATGCTCTCTACCACTCCGTTAAGGCTCAAAATTTACCTGATGCGTCATGGAAAAAAGACGCACTAACTGAGTGGCTTCTTTCTAGGGAAATTGTTGTCGATAATACATTTTTAAAAGCTGAGCTTCTTGAACTCACAAAAAATATGTACGCGATAATCCAATACCATATGTGATTGACGAAATGGTAACAAAAAGTGGTCGTACAGTTTTACGATTACCGCCATAC
>JARFOC010000330.1:1333842-1358397 GCA_031763485.1 Osmoderma eremita | reverse complement strand
TTTACAATTTATTTCATAAATACCTGATTTCTGATGTACCTCAATTTTATCTTTGGCATTTCCTAAAAGATTATTTATGGATCATAATTTACGAATTGCATACAAAACAAATAATTCTTTAAATAATCTTTTACGAAATGCCAAAGATTCACTCATCGAGGTGGTAGGGGTATTTTTTATTTTTTAAACGAAAAAGATATATTGAACATAGTATATAAAGTAAAACTTATTTGCTTTTGCAAGTTACATCAAGAAAGCTAATCGTTAGTGTTGTGAGAAAAATGTTAAAATTTTTGAGTATTAATCATAACAGAACATGAAGATGAATGTGTACAATGAAAAGTATGGAAGGAATAATTATGTGAACGATGCTACACTAAATTCTTGTGACAAATAAATTCACAGACATTTTTATTTTATTTATTATAGTTTATTCACTGTTATCACAGTCACTCGAGTCACTTTTACAAACAAATTGACTCTTGCATTTGGTATATGTGGTAGTTCCATCAGTCCATGTCCAGGATCAACTTTTCACCAATGGAAACGACCTATTCCCTTCAAAATTTGTAGCAGACTATCTAAGTAATGAGTTCTTCTAAAATAACAAGATAATTAGAAGTAAATTCAAATTGATACGTACCTATACCTACTATTTCGATACATTTCATATACAACATTCCTTATCGATGATTTGGCAGCATCATCGGTCCCTAACGCAGATGTAAGCTACTGTCGATTTCCTGTGGGATCAGTCAGAGGTTCATTGTTTTTAACTGCTTGTGATATGGCACTCACAGGCGATAAGCTAATATTCAAAGCTGCGGCAACACTCTAAAATTACATAGCTTATTGATCTTCGAACACTACATTTGTGCTAATACACCATTTACTTTTCCCACTGCCGTAAAAGGAATCAAAGGTAGCCCATGAATGCGAATACTATCACGTTTTTGTTCGAAGAACGGTACTAACGTTGCAGCCATTTTCTAAATTGTTTACGTAAATATTTCGTCATTTTAGGGTAAGGCAATCGCCAAGAAACTCGATTATTTGGGATAAGAACTAATTTTAATAAAATAAGTAATATAGCAAACAAAAAAGGCGTTAAACAAGCAATAACCTAAACGAACGACAAATTTCAGACAATATTTCATGACAGAAACAGCACGCAACTATCGGCAACGATGTGCACGAATACCAATGGAAGAAAGTCGAATTGCGTTATTTGATAATAGGCACTTAAAATAATTATTTAATTAGTGTAACTGATAATTTGTGCTAAATTGGAATAATCTGTAACTATTTATATTTCAAACTATTGATTATAACTCCATTTACATGTATTTAAAAAAATGACTAATTCATATTGTACAGTTGGTAGTGTGACGCCATAAATAACTTGCATCGATATTTATCCTACCCCGATTTAGACTTACAATCTTCTAAAGTGATATTTTACTAATATTTCTATATATTATTGAATTGAAAATTATTGAACTTGAGTTAAAAATTATTAGTTGTCATGAAAGTAAAAGAAGTTTTTGATAAATAGCTACCCAGAGAGTTTATCGCTACTTTGGTCATCGCCTATATACACACATATTCATATAATAAGAAACTGTATGGAGTTTCTAAACATAGCAGCTCAATAGGAGGGGAAGTTTAAAGGCGTTGAATTTATAAAAAATATATACAGCATCCGCTGGGAAGAGGAGACCTCTTGAAACCAGAATATTTCCGTAAATGTTTATTTTTACTTAAGAGATTTTTTAAGTACCTATTTTTAGCATAATTCAAATATTTAAAATCTTATTACCAGGATAATAAGTTATGTAAAAACGAAACCAGTTCTTGCGCTAAATATATGGTATGTATTTTGCTGAAATTTTGATTTGATTTTATTAGTATCCTAATCCAGAGGAAGGTCCCTTATATCCATCAATGTTGTGGTCTGGAGACCTATCGTATTACGCTGCATTCGGTTATTCTCTGATTATTCGAAGAGACCTGCAGCCATAACAAGGTTTCGTAGTATGTGCGTCAAATCCTTTTCCGGTAGGCCCCGTAGTGTGTCTCTAATAGGATGTCACATAATCTGAGAGGCCGTTTCTTCATCTCCATTACATAATCTACATGGATTTCCATTGTGTGTAGATGTTTCCTCTGGTTGCCGTGTCAAGTACTTAGGGAAGTTATCACTCTAATCTGCGTTCTGCTAAGACACAGCATGTCGGCTGCCAAATATTGTGATGGTTTACTCATCATCTGCTTGCTGCGTTTCTGTCTTGCTACCATGATGCCAATGTTGGTCAATTATCCATTCAACCACTGCACCACGCATACAGTTTTTGTAATCTCTAGCGGACTCAGGTCGAAGCAAGGTACTTTGAATCATTTCCTTGCTAGGTTGGTCTAGGCTAGGTCATTTCTTCGTGCCCGGCATCCAGTACAGTTTACAGTCTGGCAAATATCTTTTGAGGATGGTATGTTTCGCCAGGCATTGAAGAGAGCCCCATACCAATGCTAAGATGCATTCTTGCCTTTTGTATATAAATATCGAGAGGTGGTAGGTTCAGAATGGTCTCCACGACTGCTGTCGGTGTGCTTCCTGTTGCCCCTCTTAAGAGTTGAGCTGATCTTTCCCTCTGATTTGTCTTTGGCCACCAAATTAAGCAGCCGCAGGTAATCATGGGTCTCACCACTGTAGTGTACACCCAGTGTGTTATGAATGGTTTAAGTCCCCACTTACAATATATATGTTAATAACTTAAGCAAATGAAAAAAAATCAAAAAGAAGAGGCCAAACTACCCTCTAGAAATATTCGTTAATTATTTAAAATTAAATTTTTGTAGTATTCTAGTCGCTTTCATTGTAGACATACATTCTTGAGACTGCCATTATGTATGTACCTTACCAACGTAGTTGATTGCACAAATTGGCAATGAAAACAAATGTCGAGGAAAAGAGTAGTGGAGAATAAGAAATACTGATATTGAAACTTAACTGTAAAGAAACATGTAACGGGTAATAGAAAAATAAAAGATTTGTAAATAATAATAATGATAATATAATATGCATTATACACCAATAATATAATATAACAGAGAAGGTTACAATGCATAAATCGGAAGCAATAGATATAAAACAAAAGGAATAATATGCAACCAAGCGACATGAGGGAACAATCTCAGGGCGACAGCCTGAAACTTAAACGACTGCTTGTCTAACCTTGAATGTTTGGCTTAACTTAAATTTACACAACTATTATTGCTTAAAAGCTAAATTCCTGCAGCTCTGCCCAAAATATATAATCAAGAACAAAAATTATAAAAGGAGACACCAATACATACATACAAAAATTTCAGGGAAATAACCTTTTTCTTATCTTGATCACATGGATTTGTAGTTATTAAGATGTACCCATCCTTATTTACTCCTAGCTTCATTTTGGAACATTTCAAATAAGTAAAAAAGCTTAAAATTCCATAGCAACGCACATCAATATAGTGTTACGTTGCATAAAGGATGCCGTTTTGCCACAACGTAACTTCTAGCGGTACAAAATCGAATAAAACGAAACTGAAAAAGGGGAAAAAGCAACACCCACTGTCAGGTCGTATGTAACCTAGACCGATCTGGTGCGACCGAGGATGCGTATATGTATTTATAAAAGTGGACAAAAAATTGTTAAACAGAACCATCCTTCATCATTATCGCGATTATTAAAATGAAAAGACACCGTAGAACGAACATCACATGTGGTTTTGGTTTATATTAAAAGCTGTCGTTGTCCGAAAACCTGCGCGCGGGTATCATATTCTCTTAATTAAGGCTGTAAAACCCGCCAAGAGCCCTCATTAGGGGCTTGTCACACCGACGTGCCATAATGAATCTTGATGAGGTACTTTTTATTGTGTGCGCTTTTTACTAGAATTCAAATAAATTTAATTAAAGTTATTTTTTTGAATCCTCGACTGGTTGTCGTAGAGGAATGTCCTTCTCCATTTTTCTTCTATTTCAATTATGTATAATTGAACGGGAATTTTATTTACTCTAGGTGTGATAATCGTATGTAACAATTTAAAAAGCTAACTAATTATCTTTATTATCAGCTTTCTCAAATAGAACAAAAGTCTAAGCCTTCATTGAATATACACTAGGGTGGTCCTTATTTTTCGACATTTGAATTATTGCCGCGGCTCTTTGTCATACGATTCTATACATCAAAATAGGAAACACAATTTTTTCTTTTTATTTTTGGACAAGATTTAGAGGTCGCTACCAGTTGTCAAACTTTAACAAAAAAAACTATAAGTCTCACTAATTGATACGTTTATTTATCGTTTTCAAAGTGAAATATGCAGAGACTCGCATAGGAGACCTGCTGGTCTACACCGAGCTAGATGGATGACAAGAGCCTTGTACTGCATTTCCTATTTAAACATTAGTTTAAACTAACAAAAAGAGACGAGAAAGCTGTGAGAGAAATATGCATTTTCACAGTGATGATGTATACAAAGTGTGGTTTCAAGCCTCTACCGGATGGTCAGCACCAAGAAACGACTTGCAATTATTAAAAGACCTTATAGCCTTTGAAAGAATTAATCAAAAAATGGCTAGTGTTGCCCGGAAGAGCTGGTTTCTATTGCATTTTTCGATGACGAACTTTCAGTTCAAGGTAAGAAGAAAATGGTAGATGCACTAGAAATCGAAGGCATAGAAGATTATTCATAAAGAAAAAACACTGATGCCAAACACATACAAGAAAAGAATATTGAAAAGTTCGTGAGTAGCAACTCCTTACGATTCTTTCACATCCTGGGTATCTCATCTACTTTTTTTAATAAGGATATGGAAACTTGGAACGATGACGCTGATTTTGTGGCTGCAAAGAAAATCGCTCATTCTGTACGAGTAGTGAATGATATAGCTGAGCGTGGAGTTGTTTTAATGGAGGAACATAATAAATTGCTGACAACCAATAAAGAACAAAAGCAATATTTGTTTTTGTTGGTCAAAGAGTATAGGAAAAAATACCCTAATACTAACAAATCAACCCTTGTTTCTTAATAATAAATGGTTTACATATTTCAATAATATATCTTAATTTGTAGTAATAACAATAATTTTGCATTCTGAATGTCTGGGCTTATGAATAAAAAATCCAGCAAATGTAGACATTTTAAGTTTTTATTTAAAATTCAAATCTTAAATGATCGTTCAAAATTTTGAAAAAATTCTGAAATAGTTTCATAAGATGTATAATCAAATTATGTGTTGCCCCGTGATATTAAAGAAAAATGAATTTTCTTAGGAATAAGGACCAAATACACACATATCACAGTAGCTAATAAAAATGATAGGCGATCTTCATATAAATGTGTACACTTTTATATCTACCTAATTGAGGAGTCACAGTAAAGTCGGGGGTCTAAATTGTAAAGCAAGCCGTATAGCACTAGGAACTTCAGCGAACATTGCTTGTTTGGAAGATCTTGCTTCATCTGCAGATAGTACGATCTCAACATAATCCTGCATAACCATAAATGTTTTTCGTTAAATCAGCTGTCCTAGTTGACTTAAGTCTTACATGTTGGAAATATTCTGTTCATTTAAGTTTTGAACAAAGTTGATGCTGGAAGAAATATTTTCTCAAAATATTTCTGCTTCTTTGTAAGCTGATTTTACCAAGTTGATGTCATATTTCTTCATATAATTTCACCTCGTTTTATTTAATCTAACCAGCAGTAATCAGAAGATGTAAATTTGAAACGGAAGGAATCATTAGTAATAGCAACCGCCATTTGTAAGCGTGCACATATAATTCAACAAAAAATAGACGAAAACTAAAAAGAATGCTAAAGATGTTAGAAAAAGGTGGGAAAAATGAGTCTGGAGATACATGAAGAGCCGAAGCAAACAAAAGTACATGAAAGTCTCTTTCATGTGACAGTGGTAAAGACAAGAGGCAAAAATGAAAGAAAAATTTTGTAAAGAATTGACAAAGAATATAATATTGTAAGTAACAACCAGTACGTATACCTGGTTATAGAAATAAAATCAAAGATATCAAAGTTGTACATATGCTAGTAAGACGTGGACATTAAAGAAAAGGCATAGGGAAAAAATCACCAGGTGGGAAGGAAATGTTTAGAAAGATCAAGGGAATCAAAAACATACGTAGTTGAAATATGGATTAGAAGAACAAACAAAGATCTGAAAATTCTGTACGACGAGCTGACAACGGCTAATAGATGGAGATGGTTGGGCCACATTAAGAAAATAGAATATAAGAGAATGTCAATGATGAGGGTTCGCTAAGACTTGCAATTGAAAAGAGAAAAACGAAAGTCGAGAGGGAGATAATTTGAGGCAGCACTGGAGGATATGAAAATGCTGATGGTGAAGAAGTGGAACAGTAGAACAACATCTAAGAAGGAATGCAGAAAGAAGGGAGCACAGATCCTTCAAGATCTATTGAGCGACATATGTAATTCCAAATCAGAAACTTAGTTGCTTATATAACTTACTTATATGCTTTTCTTTTTAAAAACTGATGCCACTCATACAATTTTTGATTGTTGGAATAAATAGAAATACTAGAAGCTTTGGGAAATGCAAATATTTTCGGAAACATCAAAGGTTATAAAGGAGACACGGGGATTAAAAAGACGTAAGGGTGAGAGAGTTAGGAATACTAAGGGCAGCCTTACGCTAAGTGGGGGCCCTGGGTGTTGGGATCCATGGGGCCCTTTCGAGAGAAATTTAGAATCGATATTACAGAAACAAACAACACTAGCGCGGGTATAATTTAATTTTTGAAAATTTACGTTGAAATGCACACGTATTTAAAAAACCTATACCGATACAAGATGTACTTTCCCAGACTTTTGAGTGGCAACATCACGAATGACATCTTCCAAGTCTATTTCTTCAAGCATCTGGCTTTCAATGGACATCAGCGACAAACTGTTCAATTTTTACTGAAGAATTGTAATTCTCAATTCACTTTTGACCCTTTTCAGTTTTGATAAGGACCGTTCTTTACTACTTTTCTTAATATCCGGAAAAGCGTCTTCAATATTATTTTCTTTTAAGAGATGATATTCTGAAATACTCATAGCCTCTTCACTCTCTCTATTTTGGACATAAAATATTCTAAAATATTCTGTTAAGTGCATTCCATCTTTAACTTTTTTGCGGTAATGTCACTGTCACCGATTTTTAGCAAATTAGTCACAGCCACGAACAATTGATCCTTAAGTAACGATTTAGTTGACCATACGAGGAATTTATCATATCCTAACAGTAAACAAGTTAGTTGGGCAAAGCGAATAATTTCGAATACTTTGGTATGTTAAGTAAATAAAATATTTTTCACAAATTAGCTAAGACTAAACCAGCAACCAGCTTGTAAACCTTGTAATAGTAATCGAATCTTGCATAGTGATTGACGCTTGTAAAGGGAAAAAGATATGACAAAAAGTATAGTGATTGAAAAATTTATCACCAATTCCGCTGCTGTCGCTAAGGTTTGGGGGCTCCATTGATCGCGGGGCCCTAGGCTCCCCAGCGAGCCCATGCGTAAAGATCGGAGCTGGGAATACTGCTCAAGGTAGTATTGTATTGACTTTTGCTAAGCTTGAAGAAATTGGGGTTGACACTGAGGACCTAAACTGCAAACTCTGTACATCGAGACTGCATACCACATCTTGTGAGAATGTAAAAAAATCAAGAAGCAATCTTTGGGATCTAAAAATGGAATGAAATATGAAAAATGAATCCAGAGGAGTGTCCAGAGGAGGACAAGGACCTGTACGGATTGGTACAGAGTACAATAATTTGTGTAGTATAATGTTTGGGTAGCGGAAATGGGAGATTAAATACAAAAAGCCAAGACGCTGAAGTGCTTCCGGCGGCTTTAGCCAGACGGCTCCCATGAAAAAAGCTTTAACATAAAGTAATGGATGTTGAGAAACACCGGGGTCACCAGGTAATGGAAGCAGTAAAGTTAATTATACTATGAAAAAGCTTCTGCGACAATCTAAGTGAGAAGTAAGTATGATTGTAATATAGTTTTTGTAACACATGCAAAGTAAAGCAATTGTGGACGTAACTGCTGAAACGATTATTCCAAAAAAAAAAATTTGTCGTAAAATTTGAAGACAGGGCAGTTGTGGGTGGGTGGCAGTTACCCTCGGGCTTATTAGTGCATTATGAAACAAGTAGCAGACAAAATATAGTATATAAGTAGAGTATAGTCCCTGTTAGATTATTATAGCATTCATTAGAGTTTGCTAATTACTCCTTGCTTTAATGAATAAGCTCTAATGAACCACTTTCTGTTAATTAAAGGGAGCGCCCGAGACACTGCCAACTAGATGAAAGTTGGCAGAAAACCGTGGATCGTGAAAAAGAGAGCGCCGACCTAACTTAAACTCGAAACTGCCGCACCGCACGCCGAACCGCCAGAGCGCGCCACCGTCGCCGATCTGCGTCAAGCTTCACAATACCGTCCTACGTCCTAGCACAGCGGCGACGCGACGGTGGACGGTGGTTCCTCCTTGCGGAATTATTTTTGAGGGTACCGCTTGGGCGAGTTTTATATTATCAAATTTTATTCGACATCCTCTTGTAGTAGTGTGTTGGATTAAAATTTAATTATTTCGTCCGGCGCGCGGGCGTCATTGACTATGTTCGTCGTTGCTAAATTAAACCGGCTTATATCCGATGCTATTTAGGGATTTTTGTTAAGCGGTAATTGGCAGAACTGCTCGGTTACAGCTGTCCGCTCAGGAACGGTTTACTTTCGATATGAACTTGGTCCGTGGACGGGGGAGGCCGCGAGACGCGAGGGGAACCTAAATTAAAAACAATAAAAGGGATTTGAATTCTAAATTGTCCCATCAAGTATAAAGTGTACTCGCGCGCCGTATTCTCTCACAATAACATATCTTTCGCTCGTTTTACTGCCTCCGACTGTATTAATTAAGCGACGGAAAATTAAAAGCGATATGGATTTTTTTATGGACAACTATATTAATGAATAAAATAACAACTCCCTCTTTTTATTGGGAAACTGGGTTTATGGTAATCGAAGCAATATCGCTAAATGAATAATTTAATTAAAATCGTTTTATAGTTTTTTTCCCTTTCAAACGAAAGGGCAATAAATAGCGATACCAGTCGAGGAGTAAAAGGAATTAACATACCTTTGTATAATTCAACGAATTTCAGTCAAATTGATTTCAACGTTTCGGAACAGAAAAGCATTTAAAAATAAAAAGTGGTGGTGATTTATTTATTTTCTGTCAGAGAACTTGATAGTTAAAAAATGTCGTCAACTTCATCACTTTACGATTTAACAAAGATAAAATTTAAATAAATATACCAGACCTATTTTAATATTGATCCCGTGTTCATAAATAAATTGATTTATCAAAAATCTATAATGTTACTGCCATGATGATGATGATACATGTCATGAACTTCATTATTATTTTTTTGCAACAGTAAGTAAATATTACAAGAATTGAAGATGTTCAAGATTATTATCAATTGCTTTGTTAATCCCAATGAGAAGACCTTGTTATTTATTTTGTTTTCGCAACAACTCCGTCCGTCAAATCCAAACTATGATGTTGCGTCGTCAATGGCTTGGAAGGTTTCAATACAAAAAATCACAAGGATAATATACTAATACACAGTATCGGGAAATTCACACAACACAAATTGATTTAATAAAATTCGGGACATATGTTATTATGATAATAATAATAATTATTATTCGGGAATTGGTTGACAATGAGAGCCGACGTGCTCTTGAAATAAAATTCGGGACATATGTTTCAAGAGCACGTCGGCACCGTCTACCTCTCAGCGACCTAAATCATCCTCACCAACCACCAATTATTGGCCAGACGCCCCCAATACCAACTATAAATTACATGTGAAATAGGAACTACTTATGCAATGCGTTATAAATTATACTACATGGTATTATTTATTTCTACGTCAAACTGTAACAACGCCTACTACACAAAGCAGCACTATGTCAAATATATTCACCATACAAACCGCTATGTGATATTGTTTTCTTTTTTTAATGAGAGCCGTCTGACATAAGTCCCTGGAAACATTTCAGCCTCTTGGCATTTTGCAATTGTGTAGAATTGGGGCACAACAAAATTGGCAATCATGTGGGAGGAAACCTATTGGGAATGAAAACGGATCACATGATTCCCATATATACATTTAACAGGAATTTTGAGGTGGAAATCATGGATGGGGAAACCTGGGAAAAAACAGCGTACAGTGACATGGAAGCTGGACTGCTTTACAGACGGGTCAAAGACCGAGTATGGGTCTGGAGCTGGAATATAGGGGAGACCGTTGTACCTTGAATCAATTTTTCATTATGCCCCTTCCATGCATAATGTTTGAATTTAGAATGTAATTAAAATGGATCTACGTGATAAACTGCAAGCTTTACTACATTATTAGCTGTTTTAAATATAAATATAAACAAAGGATCATTTTCACTGATGTATTAAAAAAATGTTTAGCATTGACCCATGGTACCAGATAATCGTGTACCATGGATCATACCCTCTTGTAGATCATACTGCGAAAATAAACAAAAAATATCAAAACAGTTTATTTTTTAGATTTACATAGATTTGCACCAAAAATACTTTACACTTTGTATTAAAATAATGAATTATTTAACGCTGAACTACTACACTCCAAGCATTTTGGAAGTTTACAAATAAAATCTTGAATATTAACATTAAATAATTTGTCGGAGTATTTAATAAACTTGTTACTTGTCCCAATTCGCTTCAAAAACTGAACTTGGAATTCCAAATCTGTAGAGTCTTGGGAAAGAGTTTGTCCAACATGATGCTGTGGCGGACCTTTCTTCCGTTGAATAGGAGTAAGAACATAATCACCACTGTTAAATTTGAGTAATTCCAACCATTCTTCTGGCATTCATGGCAGTTTCAATGACGTTTGTTTCAGAAGGCTTTTATCATTCACTTCTCTTGTTATTAAGACTCCAGCTGTCTGTGTTGGGTCTGGACGGTCTATTACGTGTAACATTTCTATTGAAGGGGAAACCTGTCTTCTTACCCACTCAAGATATTACTTGTAGAAAATGCTTTGGGATGAACATTTCCAACAACCTCCGCGACGCTGTAAATATCCAAGGTCTTTCCGGGATTGTTCAAGAGCTAAGTATCGACACCTTGGTTATAGTAAGCTTTTAAAAGAGAGTACACCGAAACGTCAAGTGGTTGAAGCCTGTGGGATGTACGGGTGGGATCACGCTTGCTCCCCGTTTTACTCGTTGGCATCGTTACCTGAGGCAATTGAAACACAAACATTACCAGGCTGTACCTTGGATCACGGATCCATGGTACAGGATGTGTTTGTGATGTCAGGTACAAGAGGGAGCAGTTTTAGCGCGAAGCCGCTGTCACTAGTTTTAGGTTGTCTGTTAACAGTCTGTTATTGTACTCACCAGAATATCTACAATAATCAGAGCCCGGGTAAATAGTCGTCAAGCTTCTCATTGAAATGATAAACGTCATCAACTGGATTTGACTTTCTTTACTTTTCACGCTCACATACGAACTTTTAAAACAAAACTTAACAAAACGCATTACAGTAGTAGTGGTTAGGACCACACTGCACTCTAATAAGCGGTGCTTGAACCGATTTGACATATAACCGCCAGATGTTGATTCAAGGTATAACGGTTTCCCTACAGTGAGGTGGGGGATACGAAAATCACCATCCCACTGGGAAAATACACCACTGTGGCACAAGCAGAGGTGTACACTATATTGCATTGCGCAATTGTAAACAATAAGAGGGCTTATAGTAATAAGCGGATTTGTATTGCAACAGATAGTCAGACGACAGCCAGGGCACTATGGAACCCTAAAGTGACATAGAGACTGGCTTGGGAATGCATACGGGAATTGAATGTGCTTGTGGAACGCAAGTTACTTAGTCGTGAGCAAGTCGATGGGCTATCAAAGAAAGGATGATCGTCTTCATACGTGGCCCCACAACCTGCCCTGTGTCCCTCTGTGTCTAAAAACACAGTACGAATGCAGATACTAAAATGGATCCAAGAACAACACAAAGAATACTGCAAAAATATAACCAGGCAAAGTCATGGCAAAACCTTTATTAAGGAGCTCTTAGTAAAGAAGGCTGGCGAACCACTAAATGTTAGTAGGAATCACCTTCGTACAGTAATAAGTCTCCTGGCAGGACACTGTGCACTGAAGGGATACCTACAGTAAATTGGGGATGACATTGAGGACCCAAGCTGTAGACTGTGTGAAGAAGCTGCATACCACATCCTATGCGCATGCAGGACCTTAGACTCTAGAAGACAAGCAATCTTTGGAAAAGCAAAAATGCACCCAGAGGACTATATAGACCAACCGGCTATGGGCAATGGGTGGAATAGGGAATGGGTACAAAAAATGGGAGACAAATGTGATAGTGTTACAACATTTAGTAAAAAATGAATTACGTGTAGTTGAAGGTATATAAGTTTGTATTTATTATTAGCACAAAATCTATACTACTGCGCCATGTTATTATTTGCTACATGGATTACGGTCAGTGTACAATACATATGTAGATATTTAAAATGATATTGCTACTTTCTAGGTAATTACACTTTTAATTAATATATTAATGATCTTCGTATAGTCGTCGCGGCAATTCATTCTATGCTGATACTAATCGGGAGAGCCAATTAAAAATTTTAAATTAAAAATAAATCAAATAAATTAAAAGTATTAGCCGGTGCGAAGATTTCGGCCAGCTGATGGCGTTACCGACCTAATGCGCCCAATATGAGACGTTCTAAAATGACTACACAAAATATACACACGAAACTATTATTGCGATAGCATCTCAAACGTATGAGTGTATAGGTATATGCTATGTTCTTGTTCCATTTCCTTATCTTTTCTTTTTATTTAAATGTTTTTCTTTTATTAATGTATCGCTTAATGTTACATTTAGAGATACATACATACGTATCTTTGTGGCCTAGTACTTGTTTTAATCAATTTTATTGCAAGAGATTGAATATTAATCAGATTCAATCAGATTGATGTCAGCTGGATGCTTAGTAATTGAGGTACACGCATATAACATCCTCAGACATACAAATAAAACAGATATGATGCATATGTATGATATATTTGAAACAATATACTATTGGGAGAAAGGTAAAAATATCCTTGAGAAAAATTAGCTTGCTTCTGTGGTTTATTTTCATTTTTCTTTTTCTAAGGATTTACCATCCAAAAGCTACCTTTAATTAGTTTTGCCTGACGCACCGTTTTACACAGCCTTGGAGCGATAAGCAAACTCATCAACGATCGGTTGGTTAGGGATCGTAGATAAACTTACAGAATTATCACTAATTACACTCAGCCGACCCAGCAATTCTGCTCACCTCTAGTCGGTTCTTGTAGCCTTTACGACTATGAAAAACGTGTTTGTTTTCGTTTGTAAATTGAATATAAGGGTCTGAGGGCAGCTAATTTAATGTATGTATATCATGATGCTACGGCTAAATTGGTTCTGAAAACTGCTTCGTTGTACCCATTCCCTTGAATTAATTAATTATTAGTTGTAAAATACCGGAAGTTGGTTTACAGTTTTGCTTAAATTTGAGGCCTATAGAAGCCTGTTCAAGGTTTAAATGATTTTTTAATTTGGTTTTTATCCAGATTTCAGTACGCGGTTTGTTAGTTTCTAATATTGTACAAGAAAATCAATCAGATTTTGCAAATCCAATCGTTTTGATACAAAAAGAATGTATGTAATGTATGGGATGTGCATTGACTACAGGTAACTAAAACAGTGCACTGTAATTTTCCAGCGGAACTCCACACAAATGCGAATGCAATTTAACAAATAAGTAATAGAGACCATAACTTCAGTCAATACTAAAACAATTATTAAATTAAGATACGCCAACATTGGAAATGTATATCTTTAAAAAATATTTTTTTTAGATTGCTATCACGGCTCCTCTCTGTTCTTTTTTAAGATTGCATTGGTAGTTTTAAACATATATGAATTCATACACACTATTTAGTAAATTCATAGACATTTCTCTGATAATTTTATTTAAATATTAATAGTTTTAAGAATACACGACGGCAATATCACACAAATGAACAATGATAATATCAGCGATACAACGCACGAGCATAAAATAAAAAAGTATAAATGAATTGTCTTAATATTAAATACAGTTGTATTTTATTTAATCAAATAGTCAGAGGTTTTCGGCTGTAGTAATTAATATAGATGCCATAATCAAATCAGGGATCCGAAATACAGTTTTGACCGAGCTACACAACTAAAACTGAAAAGTATCCGCACTTAAACAACTACAATAGATATATTATACTAAAATTATTATTTAAGAAGATTATCATATTCGTATTCTTGGCTGATAAACGATTTTTTGGATCGTTAGCGATTTGACCTGCTTAAGAAAATATACTTTCAGCAGGTATACTGGTTTTGCCGGAATGGATAAATATCCTTTTTGTGTATTTCGTACCATTCTGGTAGCAATGACCCGTAATCCTTCCAGAAATCCTGAGGATCTTTTTTCTATCTAAATATTACATAACTTTAATTCAAGTTTTCTTTAAAAAACAGATTAAATTTTAAAAATATATATATCATGGCAGTGCGTATGCATTGCACGAAGTGTAGCGGTCAGCGGATCTTTCAAAACACATCACCACATCGCCTTGGCACGTGCATAAAAGGATTTGTTCATTTCAAACTCAAACTGAACAGACGAGCACAAAATCTAATGCATGTAATCTTACATGGTTACATGGGTGACATGATAAATGCCTGTGTTCATAAAAACAACGCAATTGTTTTGCATATACTATAGTTACTTTTCGACATAATCTCTTTCTAGCTCTATACACTTAGTTCCACGATGTTCTAACTTTTTTAAGTCATCCAAATAATAAGAGTTGTGAAACTTTACAAAATAGCTTTCTGTTCCCGCAATGACGTCTTCATACGACGTAAACCACCTTCCACCAATCCATTTTTTCATATTAGGAAAAAGGAAAAATTACAGGGGGCCAAATCTGGGGAATATGGTGGATGGGCCAACACTTCGTACCGTAACTCAGCCAGTTTTGCTGTCGCAATTGCTGATGAGTGGGTCGGGGCGTTATCATGATGAAAGGTTTTTTTTTACTTCGCTAGGTGTGGCCTTTTCCTCTTTTACTTCAGCGTCGAATCGGTCCAATGAATTAGTATAGTGCTGACCCGTGATCGTTCTTCCTTTATCCAAATAATCTATTCAAATGATACCTGGCAAATCCCAAAAAATCGTGGCTATAACTTTTCCGGCTGATGGTATCATCTTTGCTTTCTTTGGTGCACGTTCGCCGGGAGAAACCCACTGTGCTGACTGAGCTTTGGTTTCTTGTTTGCGAATTCTGTTCCATTTGAGTCAAGACTAAAGGCGATGATAACACATAATGAATGTAGCCTATCGGAGAGAACTACGTTTCACACCTAAATTACAGATATCCAGATATTGTCATTGTCTATGGATCGTATGTCATTGTTAGAAAGTTTAGTTGCACAATAAATAATATGATAGAAGAAAAATGTGAATGCATAACAGGTTTTACGTTTAAACAGTCGTTCAGTGTGATATTAAAGTAAGAAATCAACAAGCATTCTGAGGAACATGGTCAGTATATACTACTGAGGTTTGAGATTTGATATATTTTTACCGAATGATCCTTAGGTATTGTTTTAACTATATTCATTGCCACAAACTGTATTTTGTAGGTTATTTCAACATAGTAATTTAATTTAGCAAATATGTTCTCTCTCTCTCTCTCTCTCCCTCTCTTGCTATCATCAAAGTAGTTTTAGTCTAGGAGATGGAGATAATATAAAATGTCTAATAAGTAAACTACAAAGTTTAGAAGTTGCTTTTGTAATAAATTATAACTACGCATGGTGTGACATTGTTGGCGATTGATTATGGTTGACTGGACGACTAAAGATAATAATTCGCACTTGCCACATTTCTTCAGTTGTCATATTCAAAATTATTTAGAAATAAGTTTCATTAGAACCAGCCCATTAGAACGTTACTTTGAAGACGGCAGTAGACGGATTATCAATACAATAGACGATGGAAGTATCTGAAACTTAAATAGTAAGTCTATCTATCTATAAGCGGCTTATATACAGCTAATCTTGCCATCTACCGCATCCCGTCTCCAAGAGAATAAAAAGACGGAAGACAAAATAGTAAATGATGTATTGGAGACGAAGAATAAGAGAAATAATGCAAGTTGACACAACATTAATCAATAAAATAGAACGGAAACAACTATTGTGGTATGGCCACATGAGGAGAATGGACCAGGACAGACTACCACAAAGGGTTTGGAAATGGAAGCTAATATCAGAAAAAGAAGGAAGACCAAGAAAGAGTTAGGAAAAAGGAATTAACGAAGCTATGCAGAAGAGAGGATTGGAAGAAAATAGTTTAGAGAAAGAGCCTCTTGCAGATTGAAATAGTAAATAGCAAATTCGCAACATGGTTTTTTTCCAATTTTATGTCTACATGCATTGTTGCGACCACTTCCAAACGCATTAAACGAATACTGTACATTGTACATATTTAATTATTACCATTTCAAGCAAACGCAAATGGATCTAATTTTAATAAGCTCCAAGCATCGCCTCTAAAATAACACGATACGAATGTGCCGAGATGTTTTGCGGAATTAATTAAAGCCGTTTTAAATTAACGCATTCGACTCTAAATTAATTTAATTACATAAATGTCACTTCATTTGGCGCTCCAAGAATGTCGAAATTCTAATTCGCAATTCCCTTCCTATTAAAGTTAGTACATAAGATGATGGTAATAATGGCGGAATGAAGGCGCTGATGTTAGTTTACAAAACATTACCTTAATATGAGTTTCGGACTATTATTTTACACATAAACGCTCGAAAGGCAAATACTCAAGTCCTTCTCGCTTCACTATGACGAGATAATTAAATTTGTTCTGCGTTTCATTATCCTGTTATTATAATAAAACTGGCGTAAAGGCTAGTTTATATTTGTGTCGTTAATATGTAAACCTTATAATCGATTCTATTTTAGTATACGCTCCTTCTTAGAATAGAAAAAAGGGCCAATGCAATGATTATACAAAGATGCTGGGATATAATATTCATGACTTTAGAAGTAATGTTGAAATATGCTCCTATCATAAAATAATGATTACCCATAATATATTTATTTAAAAGTCCTTTACAAATGTGATTACATTTTAATATTGAATGACGCTGATGCATGGGAAGGTGAATTTACTGCCTTATACCGATCCTGCAGGACCGTAACGCCGGCAAATGGTAGGGGAAGAAGCGGATACCGACACGAGATTCGCGTTCGCCTAACTTTCGGTGGCCTGACATGTTTTATTCCATGTTCTGTCATCGGGTTTTATTGTTTTTAAAACACTCTCTTAGTATTCAGCGCGTGTATCCGCGTCGGGATGAAATCTTTAAGCTTTAAAGGATTCGTTTAAGTTTCGTTTAATATTTAGATCCGTCGATTATTACAAACCGGAAAATTGTGGTGAAAGAAAAAATAAGGTCAAAAAAAAATAAGTAGCAAAAATAATATACACTAATATACAGGATGACGCATTAGTGTGGCAAAGCTAGATATATCCGTTAAGATATCAAAAAAAGTTGTGTACGAAAATTTTAGACAGTAAATTTATCATTATAAATTATTTTCTATATACAGCGTGTTTCATATCACCAGGGTGAACCAAACATAAGTTTTCTTAAATAGAACATCCTGTATTTTATTTCAGATTTAGATTAAGCTCATACCTCACACCCCCAATATACAATTTCACTGCATTATACAGTGTTTCAGAAGTTATGGTCAATTTTATATGCATTACATTTCTTAATTAATACTCGAGAATGCTTGTCTTATTCTGTTTTTCATATCACCTCGTGTAGTTGGCGGTGTTTACTATACAAAAATTTTTCTTACATCTGACCACATGAAGAAGTAAATTTTAGTGATCGAGCTAGTTAGTCGATTGGTTCCCCTCTCCTTGTCCCTCTTTCAAGGCAATGGTCGTGTGTTAACTTAGTGTGAAGTAACGAAGTCCCATCGTGCAGATACCAAATCCTTTGACGAACGTTCAGCGGAACATTCTCCAATAACAACAGTAAATGATTTTCTAAAAAGTCTAAATAAACTTGACCATTCACTCGTCCTTCCAAAAAATTTGGTTCAAGTACATTATCTCCTAGCTCGTAATTAAGACTAACGACTGTGTTACTGTCATTCCACGATTTTTTTTGTCAGGGGAAAATGCTTTAAGCACTCCAAGTGCTTAGTCGTTGGCAACTTGGTTGTGTGGGACTAATGCCTGCCCACTAAAACCCCTCAAAGCCCTCCCCGGTGTCTGGAACCATTTGTATAAAATATAACGTCAGACACCGTCGGCTGCCTACATTGTCTCAACCGTTTCTTCCCTACATCTGTCTTTGCCTATTCAATTCGTCATACTCTTTCGTGTGCATGATTTCTCTGATCATTTCATGCATAGCGTTTCAGTTGTCAGAGGATTATAACATTAACGGAATTAGCGTGTCAGGCGTTATTTCGCCTCCAATCTTTACATGAGTTATCCTTCTTGTTTCTTTCCATTTATCGCACTCGAAAACTGTATGTTCAGCTGTATCGACCTTACCGCAATACATACGGCTATCCTCCACATCTTTTCCTATTCTATTGGCAAACGCTCGAAAACATCCATGTGCCGTCAAGGCCTGGGTCAGGCAGTAATCGACATTTCAGTGTTCACATTTTATCCAGGCCCTAAGGTCTCGAATCAGGCGCTTCGTCCATTGAACTTTCTCTTCCTGCTTTTCCCATCTATCCTGCCATTCCGTCAAGGTGTTCTCCTTTGTCGTACTTGCAACGTTTGTATCTTCCCCGCGTGGTTGTAGGTGTATGTCATATGAAAATGTTGGCTATTTGTTAATATAGACATTTATGCGTTTCTAGATAGAAATTATTTTGAAGTTGTTCAGGCAATAAATTTATTTTAACAATTTTGTTGAAAGGTACCAGCAATTTTAATAAAGGTTCCTACTACGGTTTGTTTTTCTCCTTGTCGCACACTTAATTTTTCTTGTTTCAAAGCGCATTACCAATTTTAATAACATATGAGATGCATATACCCAGGCACTCGTGCCAACATGAACGTATAGAGTGAAGGCAGCAAACCTTTTTGCATTAATTTATCGCCGTGGTAGAAGTAATTTACCGGGTTTTCGACTTTGCCGTCGGCTTTAAAAATAATTTGTAATTTAATCTCGATAGTCGATTTAATAATTGCCATTCAAGTTGACTTAATCAACGCGCACATCCAATTATGTTTCCAAATTACGTCGGCATGTCTACTTACAAAAGGTATCCAATTTATTTTAGTTAATTGCTTCGTTATTATATATTACAGCGGGGGAATAGGATTTATTGTCCTGCAGGTATTTATTTTTTAGATTACGAAAAATATGTTTTTACTGGGGCATTATATTTCATATTATAATTTATTTTAATTTACCATAAATTAGATTAAGATTTAAAAATTGATTGAAACTTTTTTAGTTCATTTGGTTGTCTAATTATGGACAAATTATATCAAATCGAAATCATTATAAATAAATACCATCATGCCATATCGTGCCATGAAAAACTTAATTACACATGTACGATTCATAATGCAAAGGTAATCATTATCCTTTCCTTAACCGTCACTAATATAAAATATTAAAACGGTTTTCCACCGTCTAGGGCCTATACGGTTACGTCCCCATTCCGTATCGGCAGTTACACAGATATAGCGACTTAAATATATGTTAATGTAATAACAAAAGCAGCGAAATGAAGACGAATTAAGCGTAGGGAAGGATGATAAAGCGGGTTGCGTGTAAACTCAAGCGCCCACGTACCATGTGACGTTTTCCCAGGCTAACAGTACAAAGTCCGCAAGTGTTTCATAATTCAAAGACCCCTGTTACTCATATTGACTCTACTGGAATACCACAGAAAACTGATAAGTCGACTGAAAGTTCAACGCTCTATTGTTTTATTTTTCATGTAGCTTAATTTAATTATTAGCATTTGAATCCTCATTTGATTTTAAAATACAAGTCATTTGTTGTTTAGATTGAAATAAGAACTAGTACCTCCGTTGTTGGCCAATTAATATTAATGTTTTGTTTGTTTTTTATTGTTACACTACTATACTTTACCCTTACAGTTTATAGTGTAACCTTTCAAACATTAAATTAAATAAACGACTACTCGGTGATTTCTAATTCAACACATTACTTTTTTGTGACTGTCGAATAGCGAATGGAACACTCTACTAAAAAAAAAGTATAGGTTGCCATTAAAAAAAAGATGACGTCATAGATTCAACAAATATTGTTAAGTAAAGTAGAATCACTACTACTAAAATATGCCCATTGAATCAGTACATAAAGTACAGTACTACGAATACTTTTTAAGTTGTTGGTCGACGGCATTTTGTGTTTAGTGGACAACAAATAGAATTCTCCATTATGAGTTTCTGGAAAGGGGTCGAACAACTTCAGCGGGTACAAGCAGGACTCATAAAAGAAACGGCCAAAGAAATCAATCAAAATCCGTAGACTTCTACAATACCGGCACGTAAAAATTGGTGCCACGTCATTGGGTCAAAAGGCCATTGAGTGTGATGGTAATTACTACGATGAATAATACTGTATTATTGTTTCTTAATAAATATTTATATTTTACCATCAAAAGTGGCACGAACTTATTTACGAGGTGTGTGAATTAGGTAATGAGACTGACAACGTAGCATTTGATATGGCAAAACGGGAACCACAGGACATGTATGGGCGATAAGTGGACACTGTAATACGCGTTCAGTGCAAGTTTGAACTCGATCAAGTCATTTGGTTGTCCGTTGTCGTTTGTTTTTGTGGAGTTGGTGTTCGTAGTGCGTTCTACAAATGAAACACATAAATTTCGAGCAACGTTGTGCTATCAGGTTTTGCTTCAGACTTGGGCAAAGTGCAACAGAAACTTTTACAAAACTTCAGCATGCCTACGGAGACAGTGTTTTGTCAAAAGCCCAGGTCAAAGATCAAGAGCATGCTGATTTGTTTCTTTGATAGCCATTCAATCGTTCACAATGAGTTCGTGTCTCAAGGTCAGACAGTTAAACAACATTTTTACCGAGAGGTTCTCGAAAGACCCCGAAAACGGATCATACATGTGAGACCAAACGTCAAGAACAATTGGATCCTGCACCATGACAATGCGCCTTGTCACACAGCAATTTCCATAAACGGTTTTTTGGCCAGTAAAAATATTTCTGTGGCTCCTCGGCCCCTTACTCACCTGATTTGAGTCCTTGTGACTTTTTCCTCTTCCCAAAATTGAAAATTCATCTGAAGGGACATCATTTTGGGATGCTTGAAAACATTCAAACGGCTGTAACCAACCAGCTAAAGATGATTCCAATGTCCGAGTTCCAGCGCTGCTATGAAGAATGGAAGAACCGTCTCCAACGCTGTGTGACTTTCCAAGGGAGTTATTTTGAGGGACACAACGTTCCATCGTAATTATATTCAAATAAAAATATTTAAAAATATCAGTCTCATTACTTAATTTACAGACCTCGGAGTTACCTGATATAATGTGTTTGAGCACTTTTACGAAAAAAATTTCTTGGATGTTATGAATTTTATTCCACACTTTATTACCTTACTGTATATAATTTGTAGTTATAATTTATTTTCGTGCGTGCTTATAGTTTTATTTTCTTTGATTTTAGTGGTTTCTTGGTTCTTTGTATAAAGTCCTTAACTTCATTAAACTTGACAACAGCTTTGGATAAAATAATTGCTCCATTGCCATTTCTATCTCCTGTAGATCATTGAAAGAACATTTTGCTGAATTTGTAATAGTAACGTATTTAAAAAGAAGCAATTTGGACATTTTTATAGCGAAAAATTTATAGCATGGTACAAAGTTTGGGGTGAGGCCAAATAATGCAGAGAATTCTTAATAAATATGGGTCCGCAGATGGACGGTTTCGGAGAAACGGAGGTTTCTGCGCAATGATGGCCAGGACCCCAATTTTGTTGCCAATATTATTTTTGCTGATGAGGCCAGGTTCACTTCACATTGAGTTTCAGACATCAGCTACATTTTTGATGGAACGTTTAGATGGGTATTTTGGGTGATAGGTTACTAGATCCTTTTGTTTTACCAAACCGATTACCAGGCGCTGCTTACCTAAACTTTCTGCAGATCACAATGGGTGATATTTTAGACGACAGTCCCTTGAACCAAAAGCAACAGATGTGGTTCCAGCATGATGGCGCTTGTGATCATTTTCACGGAATTTTTGAACAAATATGGGTAGAGACCACTAGTGCCCTCGGAGGATATGTACCGAATTTATTAAATCAATTTGTGTGTGTGCAATTCCCGATACACTGCGTTTTAGTGATACCTGCCCACAGTCCGTGCAATTCTTCGCAGTTACCTTGGAAGTGAAAATCGTAGAAAGCCCTATCACAGACGCAATTCAACAGCTGTATACCATCGCTGATCATGGTTGAAATCAAAACGTTCTCTGCGTGAGAGTAAAAAATAAACTTGGTCATTGATTCTAGAGCCAAAATTTCCAAAACAAACTCAATTGAAATATTCTTTCGAGGAAGAATTCCCCGTGAGAACATACGAAGTTATTTGCTTTGATTAAAAATATAGATATTATTACAGATCTAATTCAAGCTGAGCCAATTGATTCTATTTAGAAAGTGAAATCAATTTTTTTTTTGAAAGAATAGCAAGGGCTGTGAGCCGGTATCACTAATACACAGTATTGGGAAATCCACACACATCAAGTTTATTTAATAAAATTCGAAACACATGTTTCGAGAGCACGTCGGCTCCCATTGTCAACCAAATCCCGAATGTTGTGTTTGGATTTCCCGATACTGTCGCCTTTTCTGTAATTGCCCTTTTACCTTACCTTATCAGGAGCAGTAATTTATTTAAGAATATTTTATTTTGCAATTCATATTGTTACATATAACTTTACCACTATATGCATATCCTTACATATTGCGATATGCCCTAGATTTATAATTCCACGTAAGCAGGAACGAAGGTCAGAAAGTGGGTCGCAAAATAAAACCAGTTACGTTTCGAATTAAATTCGTTTTATTGCGGAATGCACACAGAATGAAACAAACTTTTATATAGAAATATATTTGAGCAAATCATTTTCAGTGTACCATCTTTATTAAACGTGAAACAAGGTGAGAGAATGAAGTTTACGGCTTGTATGATTGTGTACAGACCAGGTCGGTTTATTGCGGGCAATTTTTAAGTTTTAACGAAGCAGATACTGCTGCTCTTTCAAGTGACTTACCTTAGGTATGAATGTACCTTATTTTGCATTGCATGTTCAACGGCCTCTATGCTATTCTGCTACACGTTTTTGTAAATTGGTTTTAAATATTTATCCTACTTAACTTAAGATTATAAACATAAATATAAAGCTAGAAGGTTGGAAGACATTTTATTATTACTTAATCACTTTTATATTTGCTTTTAGACGTACAATTTGAAACAATGCCTACATAGAATAAATATAATAAAGTAATAGTCATTAATTGAAAGAGCAGCAAAATCTGGTTTAACAACCACAAATAACAAAGAGTAAAATAACTGACAATTGCATCGTATTTACAAGTTTTTCAATACATAAAACATAAGTGAGTTTTATAAAATATGTACATTAGAATCAGATTTTCCCTCCTTTACATATTGTACATCATCAACGTTGGTATATTTTCACATAACTCTCAATTCCTTCCTCACTCTGACAAATACTCCTCGTCTCTATTTAGACAGAAACTAACTTGGGTATTACCGTTCGTAACTCGAATGCCCCCTATACTTTATTTTACAAATTTCACTATTTACACGATCGTTTGTTCTTGGACACGAGAGTATACGTAATCATCCATCCATTTTGCGAATTCAGCGCATAGGTGAGATCAGTGGCGGAGATTAGATGACCAAAAATCGCAAAATCGCCGAAATTCGGTCATTCTGTAGTCCGTCCTCTTATCCAGATGAGCGTATATATCTGAAAAGAGAAATGGAAAAATTGAGTCCGGGTAAAATATTAATAGAGATCATCAAACTTATTAGAGTATCAAATCTTTGAGATTGTACAAAAATAAATAAATAATAATTAAGTAATTTATTTCCATAGTGCCACAGCGTAGAACAGGTCTCATATAGAGACGACACTAAAAAGCAAAGAACACCTTGCGTCGCTGCGCATGCGTCAAATGAGCGCGCAAAATTAACGAACTTTT
>JARFOC010000330.1:1322787-1333742 GCA_031763485.1 Osmoderma eremita | reverse complement strand
CGGAATATTGAACGAGCGACCAGACATCCTCCGACGTGCACTGATGAGGACTATGTGAGTCCGAAACAGCTGTCTGTGCGTCAGGAATACCTGAAGCTATACAATCAGACGTGTTGTGTGATCGCAGAAGTATGTTTATAATTTTTTTTTGTAAATATACTTCATTTTTTGAACGTACGTGCCGTGCCGGCTATTGGCAGAAATCTTTTTTCCTTGATCGTATTTCCTGCTAAATGAAAGCCGTCATAGATGTGATACTTTTTAGATCATTATTGTACTTTAGTACAGCACATTATTCTTAAGAGCACACGAAAGTCGGACTACGGATGAATCTAAGTTTCACTAGTGGGACCTTAACAAAATCAATTTTGCAAGATCTCTCGTAAACACAGAATCAAATTGTTTATTATTTCATCAACAACCCTCCAGCCAGATCGTAAAGGTGTGGTTACAAGCTCTAAAAAATTGTTGGAGGTATCCAAGCATATATATAAAATTTTATTCAAGAAGCAAGTTTTGGAGAAACAGTTTTATCATTAGAAGTAGATAAGTACCAGGGCACAATAAAGTTACCGCATAAAATCTGAGGCTATGAATTTTGAAAGCAAAAAGAAATAGCCTTAAAGAAAGACAATATGTACTTCAAAGCAGTTTAATTTTTAATTGGTACCTACTGAATGGAGCCGTGAAAAAATTACCTCTAAGAGGTTTGCAGTGTGATCACTAACATAAATTGGAATGTTTGTAGCAAAATTGATAGTTCTCGCCATTGAGAAGATAACAAGTATCCACTAGTACACTTTGGAGTAAAAATGGGTGAAGAATATTTAGAGTAAGGTGTGGTGGACGGTAATATTAACATATTGCTAAATGCAACGCGGTCAGAAGACGATTACGTGTGAGACTGGTAGCTGGATTATTACAGATTAATTCGAGACACAGGCTAATCTTAAATACAGAATTGCGTATGGGAATGGATTATGCAATATTTGTGTCCCGGGTCTTGACGAATGAACAGAAACACGGTAACTTGGTACTTCCAGCATGACAATAGGCAAAACGCCAGAGCGTGCAATGGAAATCCCCGGATTCCCAGCGTATTTAAAGATTACGACATTAGAGATTACGAGATTCTGTTCAATGAAGAATGGCCCGAAAGCTGAATCATTCGTTATCACGCCAAGTCAGAGGTGGAAGACCTTTTACACAAAAATGCAAATACTCAATTGGATCATTCTGGTTATTTTTGGTTATTTTCAAAATTAAAAACTGGGCTGAAAGGGCGAAGACTGTCTACTATAACTGATATCGAATTTCAGATAGTTGCCCAACTGCATTTCGGAAAATCAGTCCCAGATCTGCTTCGTAAAATGGGAGCGCCGCTTAAGTAGGTATATCGATGTACAATGAGATTACTTTGTAGGGGATAGCATCCAAATCATCAAACTTCGGATATTATTCTGTCAGCCTTTAAATTTTTCATTCACACCTCAATATAATCAAGTGCAAAACAATTACTTTTTATCCCGTTGGAATTCCATCAAAGTAACACGAAACATCAATATCCAAAAAAAAAATCCCTATTCAATTCGTTTTAAAGTCACACCAACCATACGATACGGTTACGTATCGTATAATCGTTGATAATCCACCCATACACAAACGCTGTCACAAGCACAGCCATCCCGTACGCTTATGCGTACATATATACATACATAGAAAGTATATTGCTGAGAATGTGGACGACGTTCCATTGTAATAAAAAAATACAGAGTGAAATTTTTCAGGGGAATTAATTACGTTGGCTGAACGGGATATCAATGCAACATTTCTCATTGTTAAAATACCAGCATCTGACATAATGAACTAGCGTGTGTATATTTTATAGGTTTTTCGCAATTTTTACCCTTGTTCGGATTTAAAACGACTCTCTGCCTAATTAAGGTACACAAAGGGGTTTTCCGTCTCTCTCGGCCGTTTACTATTGCCGCAACTCTGTTCCTCTCGCCGTCTCGCTCGTGCTCCGTTCACTATCTATTCAAGGTTTTAATTAATAATTAAATTGAAAACTACGCCAGCTAATTATCTAACTTTATTAATGGTATATTTATACAGAGTTCGATCGGCACTGTATACTCTCTTACTCTAGTTAGCTGACACCAAAGCAAATAGTAGATAGCTTATTCTTCATTGGAAGTTTCTTTTGAGGTGGGCTGATTAGTAAGTTAACCTTAAATCTCAAACACACTTAACTATAAATGAAATACAATTATACAGATAATGATTTTAATCAATAAGCGTCACGAATTCCATCAGGTGGCAAGTGTCTTAAATAGTATGGAATTCTATAGTTATTACACAAAAAATATCGGTTGATTTTGAAAAACGTTCTTGCATCAAACATATATCTTTCAAATTATCTCTTTAACGTAACAATAGTTTAATTGTCAGAAACAATATTTAAAAAAACATTTTCAATAACAACGGCAAGTCTAAATAAACTTGACCATTCACTCCTCCTTCCAAAAAAATGTGGTCCAATTACATAATCCCATAGCTAGTAATGAAGACTTATGACTGTCTTACCGTCATTTTTTCTACGATTAATTCGTTACATTAAAATACTTTTAAAAAAATCTCGCATTTATAAAAAGACTTAGAAATATCTTAGAAATTTATGACTTCAGATATAGAGAGTGCTTAATAAAGATTAAAGTAACTAAACTATTCTTTCTATTTATGATATAAAATACTGGGTGATGCATTTAAAATAATTGAGAAATGAATGTATTTGAGTTTTGACTCGCCCTGTATTCAGTTTTGACAATATTGAAAAAATGTTACTTTGCTATAAAAGTGGACCAATATAAAAAATCTATGTTTGTAAAAGAAAAATTTCAGACTACATTGTTTGCAGTATACAAGACCTTGAATCTACAGTGATTTTCATGTAAAATTGATCAAACTTCTGAAACACGCTGCATAATTCAATGAAATTGTGTATGAGGGGTGTGAGGTATGAGCTCAACCTAAATCCGAAATAATATACAGGGTGTTCCCTTTAATAAAACGTATCTTTGGTTCACCATGGTGATATGAAACATCCTGTATATGTGAAAATAATTCTAAAATGTTAAGTTTAAGACTGTCTACAATTTTCGTAAATAACTTTTTTTGATATCTTATATGATCACGGATATATCGAGATTTACCACACTAATGCGTCACCCTGTATATACGGGCCAGTACAAAAAGCGAACACCCGAACGAGTATCTATCTTCCAAAAGCTATAACCTAGGTTTATTAGCCGAAAGGCGTGTGGCATGTCTGTCCACTATTGCACCTAAATACTGTTATGATCTCTTGAAGCATCTTTTGGTTCATCATAACATCCGTTAACGTAGCGGACTTGTATGCAGCGCACGTTAATGTTACACTATTTTGATGTTAAATTGAATGCGCACAGGATTTGCCCTCTATAGGGTTGTTATTTGAATTATTATTGGAATTGCCCTTAATCTCCGGTTCAGCCGATAAAGGCGAACTCTGTTGTGTGGCGAGTAATAGCAATTTATAGGTAAGTCCAGCCAGAGACATGGGTAACAGAGTGATGGGTATAAACAATGTTAGTAATTCAAAGAATTTTTTTTTATATTTTGTAAATTAACACAACATTATACTACACATCACAAGAGCATACTTTTCTTTTATGATGAATCAAATAATGCTATAAAAGCTCATAGCAATACATGTATATAAGGAGCTTTCAATGAGATATAGTTCTTATTTAATTCAAACAAATATTTGAGAAACGCAAATTTTATTTAAATTGGGGATGTATTTTAAACGAAAAGCGTAAACTGATAAATCAAACATATACCATATTAAATAAAGAAAGTATATCATTCTGTTACGTCCGGTACGCCACAAGGCAGCCATTTAGGCCCTGTTTTATTTTTTCATTAAATATAGATAAATATAAAATTATTACTTTCACTAAAAAGAGAAAAAATGTTATTCAATACTGCAGGTATTCCTGACCGTGTTTACCGGATTAAATACTTAGGGTACTTTTCGATAACTCGTTGAAGTTTAATTTACATATTGACGATATCACCTGTAAGGCTCTCAAGATCTGTGGTTTTATTAGACGTCAAACTCGAGATTTCACAAATATTATTGATATAATTGCTTTATTTCAGAGCCTAGCTCGCTCTATCTTAGAGTATTGCTCCATCATATGGAATACATATACTACATTCCATTTGAATAAAATAGAAAGGGTTCAAAGAAAATTTGTTAACTATATTCTATATAAGTTCAATATTGATAAAAATCTATACTCTTAGACAGAACGACTAAAATTACTAAACTTACCATCTTTATCCTCTCGCCGAAAAACTTCCCTCTTTAAATTCGGTTATAAATGTTCAAACAATTACGTAGATTGCCCTAATTTGCTTTCTCTGATATATTTCCGCGTTTTTTCGTCAAAATACTAGATGCATCAACTTATTTTCGTTGAAATTTCACAGAATCTCTTATGGTTTAAATTGTCCGTTAAACTTAGTAGTTAGAGAACTGAACGCACTTCCTGAAGAGTTGGATATACTTAGTTTGAATTTTGCAGAGTTCAAAAGAATGTTTGGGTTACTGAAATATTAGTATAATACGATATTTTTCAAAAATACAATTTGAGTTGTCGGTTAATTAATTGTTATTTTAGTTATATATACATATTATTGGTTTATTCATTATTTGCAAATGCATATTTGGGATCTTTATGTGATTATCCTGTTGGTGTGTTGGTATATAAATGATGATCCAAATTGCATGCACACATTGAACTATCTTTGCTATTGTTAATCGAACTTTTTTATCATGATTATTAAGGAATCATGATAAAAAAGACTCGCAAGAACAAGTGGACGTACTATACACTGACTTCGCTAAGGCAGTTGACACTATCGATCATGGTATTTTAACAACAAAACTCAGCTCACTCGGTTTTTTAACCTCAATCACCGATTGACAATCGTTCATGCTATGTCTGTTACAACGATTTTGAGTCAGATGTATACACCGCCTCTTCCGGAGTACCGCAAGGGTCCTAGGTTGGACCTTTCTGTTCAACGTTTACATAAACGATTTGCTGTCCAAGTTGGAATGTCATGTGCCGGCATATGCGGACAATCTAAAGAGCTTTATGAAGGTGAATCGGTTGATGATTACACGAGTCTGGAGAGGGTTCTACAGGTTATCAACATATGATGCAATGATAATATGATCAGGGTCAGTGTGCACGAATGTGCGGCCGTAACATACACTACAATAAGCAATCCCTAGATTTGTAATACGCTTTGGATAATTTTGTTTATCCTTCGCCAGACAGAAGTCAAGGATTTGGGTGTACTATTTGATCATCGTCTACAGTTTTCTAACCACATATCTATCATTTGTAGATCAGCGTCGTAATCATTCAATATTATAATAAGATCTAGCAGAGGATTTTCAAACTTGAATGTCATGAAAGTACTGTATCCGGCCTTGGTGTGTCCTAAACTAGAGTACGTATCAGCTATTTTGATTTCACGTTTACATTTATCAAGAACTACAGCTGGAAAGAGTTCAGAAAAGGTTTTTGAAATTCTTATGCTTGAAAGCTCAGCTATCCTGCACAGGGAACGGCCTACAACCTTTTATTATCTGAGCATAACTTCTCCTCTCTTTCCAACAGAAGGAGTGTGTCAAGTGCTAGGTTCTTGATGAAGTTGACGGCGAATAAAATTGATGCACCACAGTCACTATCCCTTATTGGCATCAATATACTGAAATATGGCACTAGATCCATCGGCACCTTATACATACCAACTGCTGGAACGAATGTGTTGCCTAAACTCTTTCCCGATCCTTTCCATGGTCCTTCTTCGTCATCCCATACAAACAGCTGCTGATTTTAAAACTACCACATTACTAGGCCAGCATTGCATTATATATATTTATTTTAATTTTGTCATCCATCAGCATCTGCAATGCATATCTTTCTCAATGTATATATGTATTTATACTTGTACTGTCCTGTAAATGGTTTCTGTTGGTCAATATAGATAAAATCTGTATTCAGCAGAGGTGCCGAGGATCAAAAAAAGTTTGGGAACCACTGAATATGCTTAAGGGCTTACGAAGACGCGTGTTTTCAACACCAGAGACACGTTTGGAATATGCTGTGATTTCAATAATCACTGTAAGTGTTTTTTTCCCTCTATCAACTGTTATAACTGTTCGTCCGTCACGATTCTTATAATTAAAAATCTATGCTTATTAATGCCGTATAATTTGGTAAAATATATATGTTAAAGCCCTTTTTATTACAAATTAAGTTCTTCTAAATTGTTGTTTTTCCGTCATAACTGGTTTTTAACCCGTAATAAAAACACATCTTTGTTGATAACAAGGAAGATAACGGTGCACACTTAATTGGAACAGTCTATGCACTTTTTTACTTACAAATTGGATCGTAATGATATTTTGGTGCGGACATAAATACGTGCCGATCTAGCTACACTTCAATCAGAGATCATAATTACTGATACACATATAGGTCTCTATATAGCATGATACTTATCGGCCTGAAATTCGAACGGTAGGATTATTTCGTTTCTTAGAATGCAGCGAAGGATTTCGTTAAGATATTTAATTTAAAATTAAATTAGGTTGTGTCTAATTGCGTTTGTGTTGCGAGAACTACTCCTTAATTAATTGTTTTCGTTAATTACGTGCAATATTGATCGAACCACAATCTCATTAATTAGAACCACTGGTTCAAGGCGATACAGCACTGTTTCGTAAATTTTTATTTGTCCAAAATCAAGTCTAGCTTTTATTTAGTCACTTATGCTGTTACCATTAATATCATTGCATAATTGTACTTAAAGATGCCTCTTTTGTACGATTTACAAGATATTTTTCAAAATATTTACATCCAAGTGTAAGATAAAAACAAAAATCCAAGACGGCGTTGTGCAGGGGACACCTACTGCATACAGAATTAGGCTCCCGGTAGACATTGGGTTTTTAAAATTAGTTTAACCACCTATTAAATGTTCAACTTAAATGTGAAGCCGTTAGTACTTCATTCCGCTTACTGCAATATTGTTTGTGTATTCTGTATGTTCACCACCGCTCATAAATAACTCTCTTGAGTATGATATTGGGAGATACCTTATTATCTTTTTTTATGGATTCATTTACCAATGATATATGACATATTATATATTAACAATTATCTCACTAGTATTGAATTTATTTGTAGTTAAATAAAAGTGCAATTACCTTACTAAGGGTCGAACTTATCAAAATTTTGTTATTTTGGTTGTTATTTTGGTTGTCACTTCAAACATTGAAGTACCTTTTGTTATCTTTGACTTAAAGGAAATAGAAAATTTTAGCGGAAAAGCAGAAAGTCGGAGTCTCCTTGCAGAATTTTATTTTCGTATTCGTATTTCATTTACAATAAAAACTTAAAAATATACTATACATAAAAATATTTACAACAAATATATATACAAAAATTGTTTTATTTCATTCCGTCAAGGATTACAGTATTAATCCAGGAATACGAGGTGGTACTTCTGATATTGGCATTAACATTTTACCTCTTCAGAAAATAACGAATGGAAGTCGATAACAATATAAAGAAAACTTAATAGCGCAAGAGTCATAATTATTATTCACATCCTCTCATATTTGCATGAATGTATTTACAAAATTAGGTGAGAACAATTTTTTTTTTGTGATTTAGTAATCATTATCATCGTCGATGATAAAAACGCTTTCATAAGGTAAATTCGTTTCGACACGAAAAGAAATCCTACAATATAGTAAAGTCAATCACATTATGGTCACACCTTCCAGATACTTCGGATAACGTTTGCGAATTGTTTTTTGTTTTCGGACCTTTACGTTCATCAACGAGCTTTCCGCATTTAAATATTCGAGAATTCTGAAAAATAAAAGAAAATAATTTTACTGATTACATAATTACTGTAGGTGAAATTAACACATAATAATTGCAACGATAAAGGGGGGTATATTCTTTTAAAATTATTATTTAAACAAAGATGGAAGTCTGTAAAGGCCGCTTCACAGTTAGCAATTTTTGCAAATTGCATGAAAATTGCACGCATGCGCAGTCTAACCGTTTTACATAAGCCCATCGCCATTTTTCTTACATTGCGAGGAATACTTGCACACTAGACGCAATTCCGGTAGTTTTTTTGGTAATTTTATGGTTGATAGCCTTTAATCAACGTTCCTGTTTCTTTGTTTGACGTGATTTGACAAATGTTCTGCGTATTTATAATTTTAGTAGATTTTCATTGATTTTACTTGTGATTCATCAGAACAGAACACAACTATTTATATTAATATTCTCTTTTGCTTATTTAATCATCTTCTGCTTCGAAGGCTTTTCTACGATAATAATGCAGATGCAGCAAATAATAAGTGACAAGCAAGCAGCGTTAATTATAATTTGACGATTTCTATGGTTCTCAATTTCGCTTTCGTTTGCTAGGTTTGGCCACAGGCTATCTTTAGGGGTAGCCAGTTTAAGTACACGCACGTTACACGTTATTTATGTGGCAGTAGTTGGTGAACCTAATTGTAAACAATAATTGCACTGAATTGTGGTTAAAAATTGCTAACTGTAAAACCATACTAACTCTTGAAGAAAAATTGATTGCAATAAATGTTGCTTCAAGAAAAATTGCATGCAAGAAATATTGCCGACTGTAAAGCGACCTTAAGAATTTGTTGCAAGCAATATTGAGGTAAGTTCACATGACATATTGACTGATTTACACGGTATTAATAACAGTAAAATATTATAAATATAATGGCTCAAATTAAGTTAACTTAGAGTTAGCAACAAAAAAAATTGGGAAGATACGGAAACAAGTAAAGTAAATCCGAAATATAATTGTAGCCGTTAATTCAAAAAGTTTGCGTTGGGAATTTTTTTTCGATTTAACTTCTTGCAGTTTTTGTTAAATGTAATAAAGCCTTTAAATAGTGATCGCAGATATTTTAAAACATTCCACGACAAAACGTTTCAAGATAGGACTAATATCTGAAAACACAACAACGGAAGTATTAGCAATCAATATAGATGACAGGGCATAGCTAAATTCTGCATAATAGATGTTAAAGCTACCAAATACTCAGAAAATAGAGTGGAAGGCACAATAAATGTCAAAAGAGGAACTCATAAGCGCGTAGATACAAAAAAAGGATGGCCAGGTTAAATTTTAAAATGAGGACTCCTTACCAAAACGGTAGAGTGGCACGCAACAAAATAAAACTTGTAAATAGCAAAGTAGATATAGGAGAAAAGACGTTCTACGTCTCTACGTTGACCAAACAGAAAGGGATTTGCACTTAAAATACAGAATATGCCTTTTTAATTATATAAAGATGTTAAGCATCGAAAAATGTAAGGGGATCACGCATGAAAGTACTCTCAAATAGGGAAAACACCACGATGCGCGAAAGCTGTGATCTCAAAATGTCACAATCGTTCTAAAAATATTTTTAATAAATTGTAATTTCAATATTTTGGAGTAAATAATATACGCCATTTACATTAGAATACGCATTTTTAAATACAAAATTTTGTTTTGTTCTTCTTCTAATATTACTGTGTAAATCAGAAAAACAATTGGAATTCCAAGATATTTGAAAAAATAGTATATATTACAAAATTAATAAAAATCAAAATTACGTATAACATACAATGCTCTAAAAGTTATTCAAATTCTATATGTTTTCTGACAGCTAGAGCTAGAGGAACTTGCAACAAATTTTTATGTATTATATCTAACTGTTGCTGAGTGTAATTAAATAATATAATTGAACCCGTGAGGTGAAATGTCTTTCATACACACTGTTGCCAGTAGAACTTGTGACTAAATAGTATTTTCTTTGGAATGGCGGCACATCGAAAACCCGCATCTAGATAGCTTTAACCTTCCCGAGATTGGCAAAAATGTAAAAATTAATAATTTTCCTTTCACTGACACAGAAATTGTGCTTTTGAAGGAGAAATAACGCTTGGACGAAATTCATGACACAGTGGTAGATACAGTTTTCTACGAGAAATCGATTGCCGGAAAAGCGTATCTAGTTGTCTTTAGCCGTTCTAAAAATGTGAACACTTAATGTAAAACAAATACAGCTAACATCTAAAGGAGTAAAGGGCGTTAGTTGCATCAATTTCTTATAAACTTTTATAAAATTAGGAATTGCTTGCCATACTGGTCGGAAGAACTTTAGGGCAATATCAATAGGAATTCACAGAAGGGGGATCAACAATAGACGCCATACATGATACAGTCTATTGAAAAATGTTATGAGTATGACATCGATCTGCATATACTCTTCATCGACATTGAACAAGCATTTGACAACATAGACATCTTGTAGTAAAAGAAATGAAACACATGGAAATATCAACAAAAGTAATAAAACTAACAAAAATTACTATGGATAACTCACGAGCAATGTGCAAACCGGTGAAACAGAACCTATTAACATTCAAAGAGGAGTGAGGCAAGGTCATTATCGACTACACTTAACATCGTGCTGGAGGGAATAGGTACCAAAAGCATTAGGAATTGGGAGAACCATCTCACAAAGTTCTACACAAATTGTGGCAGAGGTTTAAAGACACGAAAACAAAACAAAATACCAACTCTGCTCAAAATGAACAATAGCTCAATATAAAGCACCTATCAATATAAAAACATAAGTAGAAAAACATTAAATACCGGGATGTCAACATTAATGGAAAAAGTGAAAGAAACAGAGCACGACACTGATCTTATTGGTAATATAGAAGACTGCTAGCAGATAGAACGTCCAGTAAAAAAAACAAATACATACATGCATATATATA
>JARFOC010000330.1:1282427-1322687 GCA_031763485.1 Osmoderma eremita | reverse complement strand
CACAAATTAATTTAATAAAATTCGGGACATATGTTTCAAGAGCACGTCGGCTCCCATTCTCAACCAATTCCCGAAAAAACAACACGAACTTTGGTTACCTGGTACATTAATACGTTTTCTTAATTTCAACTCTCAGCTAACACCAATATTTTGTCGTACCAACAATTCTGGCCCCATATTGTATATAATCATCCGTACGTCCCTTAGCAAAATCTTGAAAATTTGATTAATAATCAAATTATAAATTACATACTTTCTGCTGGGCCAGAGAAGTTTCGTGCTATTTACTGTTTCTGTTAGTAAGCTTAAATAAGGATATATCCTGTTTTAACAACACGTAATAAACAAAGCCCATTTATTTTTTTCATATATAAAACCAGGAGTTACCCCTAAATGCTTGACAATACATGGCGATCCTGTATACATAATTTTGTACGACTGTATACATTGTATGGATCATATAAATTAAATTTTATAGTCTATTTTTCAATTTAACGACCCCACCGTTTTACACAACAACTCCGGGGGTACGTATTATCCACATACTTTATCCCTCCCTAATTAAAAGCGTATAATACAAAAGCTAAGGCGGCGCATAACTTATTCCGCGCACCTGTACTCGTCGACCAGCCAGTGGAGTTATACGGTCGTAAAATACGAAACGTTCAGCCTCCTCGGAATGCCGTTCAGAAACACTAATCCTCACTAGATACGGGGTGTCTAGATAAAGTAATGAAATTGGTAGATTAGGGTTCTGGCAACACTGTTTGTGTTTGGCGTAGAGGCAGGCCAACATCTGGGGCGTCTCCAGTATGAGTTTGCACTGTCTAGAGCGACTTGGTGGGCCGTATCAATTCTTTCCGTGAACCGAATTTTTTCAGTGCATTCTGAAAATAAGGAATTTGTGCCTCGAGTCTAAAGTGTAAACCCGAGAAATTAAAGTATTCACTCGTGTGAGATTGAATATCAAGAACACCTGGGAACTGTATCACGACAATGCGACTTGCAACCCAACGAATTTTTTATTAACAAGCAATTCAAAAGCCCGTGGCTTCGCAATCCCCCTCACAACTTTAGTTACACACTTCGTATACACAGCGGGCGGTGGAATTGGCACGGCTGTTACGCGTATGAACGTGTGTTAGTGTACGTGCTGTAGCTCATGAATAATCGCGATCCGATCCGCGAACGAGAAAGAAACACACCCGAAGGCATGTGCAATGGGCCTAATAATAAAGCGGTGTTTGTGCTATGAGCGCCGCCGTTATTGCTCACTACATGCCGTTATTGTGGCTATCCATATCCATACATATTCATAAATATGATCTACCTACCTGGCAATGATTCTGTATATGTGGGTTCACGTGATACACACACAATAAAATACACGATTTTGAGGATGTTGTGCTTAAATAGTGATTTGAGGAGAGCAACTGAACAACGCCTAACTATAATCATTTACAGCCCAGTAATACAGAATCTTAAATATCATCATTACACTTTCACAATGTTGTAGTGAATTATGTCCTATCTACTACAACCTGTGTATGTACAAAGTATTACGTTATAGTCATGTAGTCGTACTCATCATTTTTTACTCCAACGATAATTTATCTACAACCAATTTTCCGTTACATATGTTATTATGTTGCTTGTTTTAGCATATTATCCTTTCTACTTTATGTTATCCATATCTTCATAGTAGATTCAAACATACATTTCTGCTGCTTATTTTTTCCGCTAATGGTATTTTGTAGTTGTCAACGAACATTAACATTTATTACTCATTCTTATGAATTATCAAAAAGCAAATTAGGTCAACTACAGAAACAGGAAAAATATTTTTTATCTAGGTATATGCAACCTGTTTTAAAGACATATCTTCTAAACACAACAAATTCTAGGCCCGTCCTAGGAAGTACGGGGTGTCACCCACACTCAGCAAAACTTACGCTCTTGTAAACTTTCAGTTTTGCTTCATACGTAGTCCCAGAACCTACCCTAGGAGTATTTAAAAACACAGTACGAGGGCAGATACGAAAATGGGTCCAAGAAGAAGATAAAGAATACTGGGAAAATACAATCAGGCAAAGTCATGGCAAAACCTTTATTAAGGAGCCACCAGTAAAGAGGGCTAACGAACGACTAAATCTACACCTACAGAGAATTGGGATTGACATTGAGGAATGTGAATGTAAGGTCTTGGACCCTAGAAGGCAGGCAATCTTTGGGAAACCAAAAATAAACCCAGAAGACTATACAGACCAACCGGCCAAAGACCTGTACAGATTGGTACAGGGCACACGGATTAGCGAATGGGTGGTATAGGGCATGAGTACAAAAATGGCAGATAAATACAAAAAGCCCAAGTGCTGCAGTGTGTCCGGAAGTGTTTCCGGAGACTTATGTCAGACGGCTACCATAAGGGAGAAAGAAACCTATTAAATTCTAACTTTTCTCATTTGGTGGAATTCGCTTATAAGGAAGTAATATTTTCATTTTATCACAAAAATCCGTACATGCAAGACAGGTTCCTGCGTCTTATATTACCACAACGCAATATCCTTGTGACTTAATATTTGTATCTCTGAAAAGTTATTACTCAAAGAATTGTTATACTGGGTGGCCCATTTTTTCTGCACTTTTGAAAATCAAATAGCAAAAAAGTTGTTAGGTTATCTTATATAGCTTTTATTTAATGGATTAAACATTTTCTGGAGTTCACTTCTTAAAAATAATATCGCCGAGGTCTACACCTCACCCAGGCACTGTATATCTATATAAGAATGGTTATTTTAGTTAAAGTGTTTTACACATGAAGTGCCTTGTTCATCCGTGATGCCTTGTTGTTTGTATCCTAATGCAGAGGTTTAACACTGCGGCCTTGAGGCCTATTGTATCACTCTACATTAGGTTTGTGTACGTGTGGGTGTGAAGTGTATGGCTTGTTACTGCCTCTCCTCGCCATAGAGGACAGCAGTGTTGATTTATCCTCAACACTGAAGGGTACCGGGAGGGGTACCGACCGTGATGCCTTACGTGGCATTTAAAATTTCCAGGATTGATGTATTGCCTCCCACCGCGCGCGCATCCTTCTCGCAAACGCTTTTTGGGGAAAAGAGTATTGCCACTTGCAAAGATGTATCCCCCATCCTGTATAACTTTAGAGATTGATAACCTTGAGCCATTTCAGAAGCCCCTTTTTCGACGTAGATTATTAAGAATAAAAGCCGTATGTGTTCATATTCATCAAGACTCAACAATTTTCTTTTCAGAAAATCGTTGAAACAAGCCAGTTTTGATTGAAGGAGGATCACTAGTGGGGAATACATGCTCTTCATGGGTTCAACCCCGTAGCTGCAGAGGTGCCAACACCAAAATTATAGTTTTTGCAATTGATCAACCACTAGTGTAATTTCAGAATTTTGGGGTTAGCACCCCCGAGGTTAGAGTGTTGAAGATGCGTTTTAAATTTGCTGAAAAAATACGAATCGACAAGAAATAAGACTGCTATTTGTTGTGATACAGTCCCTTTGATCAAATACTATTTTTTTGAAATCACGGAAGCTAATGGTACCTTAATGAATTTCTAGCCCTAACTCCCATTTTAAATGAAGTGATCATTGGGTTGATTGCCATGCCTTGTTAATGAACTTTAATGATGCTGGATTGGAAAATTGGCATCTGTGTATAGGAGCGAAACACATGTATATAAAAGCAGGCTACTTGTCGATATAGTAATATCCTTTGCTCCACATTTTAGCGATGACTCTCGCCTCTCTATCGCACAGCGTTCGGAAAGCTCGAAAACGCGGACAAAAATCAGATCTCTACAAAGTTCGATATGAAAAAAACGAAATTGTAATTATAAAGATACATTTACATATATACGCATAGATGTGTATATTTTTAAACCAATTGCATTATGGTAGCAAGTAAAAGAAAAACAAGATAAATATTTTTAATGAAAACAAGTTAGGTACCTTCTTATCTATGTAACCACCAAATATATAGAAAATGTAAATATAATAATAATATAAAAAATCCCTTACTTACAGAAGATTATAATATAACATATAATAATTTCTTGTGCACATATTACTCAAGTTTTATTATTCTTATTTGTCTATTTATTGAATGTTTACACGTAAAAAATATGTATATATTAAAGCAATTGCCGACCCTCAGCATAAGTACATAATAATATAATAATAATAATATTATAAATAATACCTTACTTACTTATAATTATAATATAAGAAATACTAAGTTCTTAAGTGGATATTAATAACCATCATTAATTAATCGATATATAAGTGATACGGAGTAGGAGGAAATGAGTTTATAAATCTTAATCGCTATCGCTTTTTGAACTTGGCAAGTGTGCTTTTGTTCCTTCAACTTCTTCTTCCATTTCTTGGGTGTCAATCATCGTTTCTAGAAAGTCTTCCCTTTTTTCTTGATTTTTAAATTCGAGGAGGCCAATTAGCTCGTCAGGAAAATCTGTGCGCTTTCGTTGCTTTGTATTGTGATAACGAGATTATAACAGGATCTGAAGATATCAGTAACCTGTTTAAAAGGTCTCGATTTGTATGTTATTAGGGTAACACCTTCAGCCTCCAGAACTTTATCGTAAGATGGATATACATCCGCATGTCTTTCCTTAGGTTGTAATCTTAACATACGGTATTGCTTCGCAGTTAACTTTCCATCAATTAATAAAGAAAGTGCTTCTGTATAGGTAAGGGGTTCTGGTATTGAGGATAGCCATGCTTTCCTAATTCTACGAGCACGTGTCGGTGTAGTCGTTGTCGCCTCTTGAATTAATTTTGCGGCTTCAAGTTGCCCTTCAGAGCGTAAGCTCATCAGAGTAGCGTAAATTAATTCTGATGAAGATCTCGTTGTACAGATATCGATGGTTTTCCTTCTTTTAGTTCGCTCAGTCGTTTCCAGAAATTCTTTTGATGGTCGACCTCTGGATGTTAAGGGCTCGCGTGTGTCTACTGGATCTCGCGATGGTAAAAGTTCCACTTCTGACTGTAACCAGGAGCCATTTTCTTCCAAAAAGCGCACATTTTTAAAATTTTTCAAAAATTTTGGAACATATTTTTTGAGCCCGACTGCTAAGTTGTTTCATAACTTCTTGGTTGTCTGTTGCTTCAAACATATCCCCGATTCCTGAATTAAGTGATTGGTTCGCACTTTTCGACCTTGCATAAAGAATTTCAAAAATTCTTCCCGCTGACATAAATCTTGCGATATTTCTGTAAATAACAGGTTTGTTTTAACAATTTAGAATTTAACAGTAAAAACAGTTTGTTAATTTTCTCTACAATGAGCAAAGATGAGCAAATCTTTTTTTGGTAGGCAGAAACTATAGATTATTGACTACCATTTACAAAAAAAAAAAATAACTCAGGGATAATGCCGGACTCTTTTTGTAGGTCGACGCAAACTTCAGTGAAAAGAAAAAAAGTCAATTTGCAGACCGTTTAACATGTTAGAAGTATTGATAATATCTAAACATATATTTGACTTTTAATTCTATAATTATGAACTACATACCTGTACACGATTTGTCGAAAAAACTCGTAAACGTACACTTTTCATATACTTTGAAAACCTTAACAAAACTTCACTTCTCCAATGAACTTTTCACCAGGCAGTATGAATCAAAATGGACTTCTACTTTCTAGGACTCCCTTAAATTCAACTGGGGATAAAAGAGGGTAATTATTGCGGATTATTGCGAGTAATTGGTAACCGGCATCAAATCTATATGTATTAAAAGTATTCAATGTATTCACTTTCTTGGATAGGGTTTTCTAAACAGTTTTTTTTGCTGTATAATTCATTGTGAAATTTATTTAGCACAAAAATGCATTCATCGTTAAACTCATGAGTTTATGATACTAGTATGTAAATAATATTTTGTATCGCCCCAATATAAAAGTAACCCATATAAAAAGTAAATGTTTAGCGAAAGTGGAACGTATGCATTTTTTGACCCACACACATTCCAAACGTATGTAGAATGTTGAAACCTGAAGATGTTAGCACTGATAGGTCGTATAGGTCAACAACTTCCCTATAATATTTATTTTGTCACACGTGCAGGCATTAGAATACCTGAAAGCGTATTTACTCTAGTCCCTTCCTTAAATACACAGAGATGTATATTTTATCCATTTATATTACTTATGTTCATATACCCAACAATAAATACCCGTACTTGTGACCGTAGAGTATTTTATTTACATAACCACAGGGAATTTTATTCTGTTTTCCAGATAGTCGGAATACGCCATTCGTCAAATATATGAGCTACAAACTGCCCCTTATTGAATTTTGATAACGGAAAGTTTGTGGGTTACTAAATATGTATAAACAGGGTTTTGGGCAAATATCTCAACATGCCTGGGGAATAGGTGTTATTTACTTAAGATTAAAATAAATTTGTTTGCTGAAAAAATAACAAAGTTGTAGTTCCTCTACGTATCAGACAATCAGACCGAAAATATCTGGTCACAATGTAATTTATTTAAGTAATTCTAAATACAAAGACAGGTTATAAAGTTTGATTTGCTATGCAATAAAGTGATTTTTATAGGGTACTTTTGGTTTTTACTGCTACCAATAACGTCGTAAATTTAAATCACAAGAACTACCAATAAATTACTAAAGGGGTAGTTATCTTACTTTTATTCCACTTAAAAAGGATTGGCTTTACTGCTAATAAAGTAAATTATTGGGATAAAGATTCTTAATCAAATCTAAAGATCATTTGTAATTATGCGCCCATTTCATTTCATTCCTTCATCCTTTTACAGTTTATCTCAATCTAATGTGGAGATTTGGGTTCTTATTAATTCTCTATGTTATCTACATATATATTTCTTAATTTTTCTAAATCTAAAAGTTAATATTTCATCCAAATTACTTCTGTACGTTCTTTACCTCCGACTGCGCCAAGGAAGCACGGCGAAATTAACGAATCAGAGGAAATTCTTCAACACCAAAGAGAGGCCTTTAGAATACTCAAGAGCTGGAGGAAGAGAGAGAATTGTATTATACAAACAGGATGATTAATTCTCGTGGATTGTATAGAGGCATGTGGGAAGGCATCTCGGGCACTATTTATCTCCGACTGCAGTCGCCCCTTGCCATTGATAGATCTGAAAGATTAATTAACTCAATAATTGTTGGAAATGTGTTCGATATTCCAATCACTATCGTCGGCCGATCTTATAATTCCGGTTATTCTTGGACTCGTGTCGTCTGACGGCGGGATCATTCATCTTCGAGTCGTCGAGCGTCCGATCCGAGACAGCAGGAGAAGAGGTTATCGATATATGTACATAAGAAAGGGATAGGAATTACTGGTACATACACACATTGGTAAAAAGTGCAAGAAAAGTAAGGGATATTGATTGGAAATTTTATTACTTGGGATGGTGGAATAAGACACAGCAAACGACTCCACTTCAGTAGTAATTACTTTGGATATAATTGCTTAAAGGAGAGAACTAAAGAGGTGTTTTTCTTGTAACATTTTGTGAGTTGAATTTATATACAGCTTTAAAAAGTTTCCATAACGTACCATCTTTCTTTTTTGTTATTCATGGGAATAAAATAAAGATTTTTGTCTATACTAACAGTCTGCTTTTACCTCAACTTTATGCATTACTCACGACGCATTTTGTTTAAGTGTAATCTCATCGTGATTCTCGTTCACCAGATAGAGGTTTTGATATGTGTGCGAGAAATTTATCACTAACATGTTTAAAGCATATTTTTACTACTTTGACTAAGTAAGTAACCAAAACAAGATGTGTAGTGAAGTAAAAAGTGCATGGAGTTTGCTCTTTCATAGTTTCTCGGCAACCTATAAGTAGAGCCCCGCGCGGATAGTTTTTTTTCCTATCAGCATCCGAACCGTATCCGCATCGGATGCGGATATCCGATCCGTATCCGCCTCATTCAGGTGGATATTATTCGTATCCGTAAGTTTTATATCCGCATCCGAACTGTATCCGCATTTCATAATTATGATAAATATTATATAAGAAAAGGTAATACATTTAGAGCAAATATTTTTTTAAAGATGCAAATATATTTTGCTATTATAAAAAAATAAAAAACAATTGAAGCGGAAGCTGCTGATGGTAATTTCATGTCCTACAAGTACTACAATTATTTATACATATATGAACGCCTAAGATAAAGAAGTTAATATAATATATTTGGACATATGATTGTTATTGTTATTGTGATTTATATTTCTTGGTAGTAGCCAATTAAATTGACACTATTCTTTTGCATTACATCATGGATTAAATTAAATATTACATTTAACCAAAATTTCTCACGCTTTTTCAAGTTCATTTTTTTAATACTATACATGAATTTTATTGTAGGTCTATAAAATACAGATATTTTGACTATGTGTGGATACGGATAAACAGCAATTCTGTGTACTCTATCCGCATCCGCTCCTTAGTAGTAAGAATTATCCGCACCCGCAAAAATTTTGCGGATATTCGCGGATTATCCGCGGACATCCGCAGGTATGCAGGACTCTATGAATCAGGTATTTATGTGTTTTATTAAGCAACAATAGAGGAAGAAAAATTAATTACTATTTCAAGGTTTACCTTTTTTAGATTAGTCAGACTGTAAGATGTAATGTATGATTTTTGGATTTAATTAATTTCTAGTTACACTCAATAAAAGTTAATGCAGTTTCTCGTAAGTGCTGGAGTATTATAAACTATACTACTCAATAGTCTTTTAAGTTTCTGAGCCACGCTCCAATCCAGAACGTTCCATTGTTTTGACTTTGAATGGTTTGTTTTGCTTCTTTCCACCTTGCAGATATGTATTTTGTTTTATATATTTTTTTATAACCCTAATCATATCCCAATAGTTTGCATTTACTCCTTTGCTTTATCATCTAGTTCTGGCTTGTATAACTTATGAATGATTTTGTATTATTCTTCTATCGATGCCTTTATCGTCGTCTTATCACATCTCAAATTTTCTATTTGTATTAGGTACACTAAATTACAAATGTATTCATCTGTATTTATAGCTATAAAATTAAAATTTCTGCAAATCTACTGAGTACTGTATCTTCGTAAAAAATGAATGCAACCACAATACGTTGATACGGCATACTATGTGAGCTTACGTACACACATGAGAAGGTCTGTACGTGTGCGTGGACGTACGTGTAAGCGAGCTGAAGCACAGGAGGGAAACGTAAAACGGGTGGCTCTGGGGAACAACTGCCTAACTCGATTTCAGCCCGCGCCAGGGGCCTCAATCAATAGACGCGTCGCGGCAGGGACCAATTACATGCCCACTTTCCTCGTAACACCGTTTGCATACATTTGCCGAGTGTGACAGAGAGAGGCGGGCGAGAAGTTTCTTTATTTCGCTCTCGCGGTCCCCCGGCGTGTTTTGCACCTAGGCCGCAGCTCGCTTTTGCGGATTTTTGTCGCGTGCCACCGGCGTCCACCGTTGTCGCCCCTGCACCGCCACCACCGATGACACCACCTCACTGACATTCCTTACACACAATTCCTTAGATTTGTGTTCCATTTGCTAATCTACGAGATTATTTTTTGTCTTATCAATTATTAAGCATTCAATTTCTTCTGCTTTTAAATATTCAGTTTATGTCAAAGTCAGAGGGAAAAAAATCGAGATTGGGGAACTGCGTCTTACGTAAGTACTTAGGAAGCATTATTATGTCAAAAAAAGGCAAAGCAAAAAAATATACGGATAAACAGAGTAGAATACAGCGAGGCAAAAAAAGTTACTCAAATCCGAAACTCTAGTATGGTCGAAGATTATGCAGCAAAAATAATGCTGTACGAAGTTGTAGTAGAATCAGAATCAGTTCTCTATTTGAAACTTGTGATTTCTACTCAACCAAGTTACCTTTCACTATCTTGCCTGTTACTGAGGATGAATTGATTAAGGATGATAGCTAGGTTTTCCTGCAACTTTGTAGCTGGAGATGATATCATTCCTGCTGTTCTAGTGCATGATGCTAGATATGTCCTTGCCAGACCTTTGAGTTATATATAACGTCTGGGACTTTTCTGGATACATAGAAGAGGCCTGTAATTAGCTCTGTTTTCAAGAAAGGGGATGGGACTCTTAAGGAACTACAAACCGATAACTATTTTGTCGAATTTTGCGAAGGTGGTTGAACAGGTCATTTACTCCTCCTTGATGTTTAGATTACACAGATATATATTTCCTCACCAGCATGGTTTTCTACCTGTTAAATATACGACGACCAACTTAGTTACTATTACACAATACATTAGTGAATGCTTGGACAGGCAGGGTCAGGTAGATGTCATTTATACTGATTTAGCCGCCGCTTTTGACACAGTTGATCACGGGTTGCTGATAGAAAAAACTGAATGCTTTTAGTATGAGTCCGATTTTCTGTAGACTTATTATATCTTATCTCAGTAATAGATTGATAGACTATAATGGCTTTCTCTCACTTTAATTTGTTTCGCGATCTGGCGTACTCAAGGGTCAAATCTCGAGCCGTTGCTTTTTACCGCTTACATCAATGACCTTGAATCTATTTCCTGCCCAGTATTAGCTTATGCTGACGATGTAAAGTTATATTCATCAATTTCTTCAGTTCACGATACAGATTTCTTGCAAGACAATCTGAACGCCTTAGTTGATTGGTGTGTTACCAACAAATTAAAGGTTAATGTTTCTAAGTGTTGCTCAGTTTCTTATACTCGTAAACGTAACACATTCCCTTCCACCTATGTACTTACTGATATCATATCTAAAAGTAGCACCTTCTGTGTTCTTGGAATTCTTGGGATTTATTATGCGTCTTTCCAAATATTTCCATGATTTAACTGTTTTGAAATCTTTGTTTTTTGCGTTCGTTGTGAGCGGTTTGGAGTATGGGACTGTGGTATGGTCTCCGCATTATCTTTGCCATCGTCTTTCGATTGAGCGCATTCAACGTAAGTTTCTGAAATTCCTATCATTCAAAGTTGGTGGGATTTTTCCTCTCCGAGGTATCGACTACTCGGGCATGCTTTAAGACACACCATGAAATCACTAACTTCTCGGCGCCAAGCACGTGAAGCTAGATTTGCGCGGAGGCTGCTGCATGGACTGATTGACTGCCCACTACTGCTGTCCAAACGGCAATTAGATGTACTTCGTCAGTCATCGAGATTTGCAGCGTCTTTTTCCATCCCTGCCTCCAGAACCAACGTTTTATTTAATGCTCCTGTTTCGCGTATCAGTCTGTGGTGGGTAATTACAAAAAAAAATGAGTACTACTCCAAGGATTGATTATTAAATATAATCTGAAAAGAAAAATTGGTCTAATAAACAAAACATTTAATCTTTTACTAAGTAAGCGGCCGTTGTATTAGCGTTCCTACATATTTTATATTAAACTTTATAACACTACCCTCCATTATATGTAGCGAATGAATTTTCTCATATGGATGAAATTCGCCGACGCTCTTTACCTAAAACATATAAGAAATCTCATTCATTCTCGCCGTGAATTTATTTTACCACAACTCACTTATATTGCGAACGGTGGACGCGTACATAATGAGGACAAAGATGCAGATAATTCGGTATAAAGATAGATAATCGACTGTGGGAAGGTAAACGACAAGAGCGTAGACGAGTCCGTCGGTCGATCAGTCTAGCAGGAGAGATATCCCGAGCACACACAGCCTCTGTCAAACATCCATCCAATTAGCAGAGTCTGGATTTATTATCCGTGCATGTTAAAATAGACTCAGCTGTTTACTTTATTAGCAGTGTTTATTATATAAGTTCCTCTCTCAGAAATAATTGCGAACTACTGAGCCAATTAAGAGGTCGAAACGGAATTCATTAGGGAGAATATAAATATAACGATACGTGCGCCTGGAGGAGATGACGACAAACCGTACCAAGATATTATTAATTTTAATTATTATAATGACGTTGTTAATGGTAATAACAATATTTAAGGTCCCGCCATATATCGTCACCATTTGCTAATATAAATTTTCCGTCTACTTGAGGTTCTTCACGTAATTGGCGTAGACCGTACTTATTAAGGAATGTATGCTGGCATGCATATTCAAAGAGGGTTGATGCTTATTAAATCGAGGAGGACATTCAATATGTCATTTGTCGTCCTCTCCAATTATGTGTCATTATAAATTATATCGCACAGAGATTTTTCGCTGTATGTATATACGCTGTAGGAGGGAAAAAAGTTTATATGTACCTTATATACAAAAGATTCACATAGTCCCTCACTTATATACCTTTATAACGAGCTGTTAAAGGGGAAATGATATCGTTTTCTAGGAGATCTTTTCTTCGCGTTAAAAAGAAGCGATTGTACGCAAAATTTCTAGCATATAGTATATGTAAACATTAATAAAACCTATGCTTTTCCGTTTGCACACAGAAAACTGTGTTAACTTATTACGATAAAATATTTTCTGATAATTAATGCTAAAACAATTCTATAACACAAAAAGAGAAGATTTCTGCCAATAGATGAAGTATATAAAAAATATATATATCTGAGATCACACAACACGTCTGATTGTATGGTTCCAGACATTCCTCACGTACAGGCAGCTGTTTTGGACTGACTTAGTCCTCATCAGTGCACGTCGGAGGAATGCCTGTCGCTCGTTGAATACTCCGTAGAGTTAACCAAACGTTAGCACATGTCTTTAAGGAAAATCCCAGAGACATCCAACGCCCAGCCGCGGGATGTCTCTGGGATTTTCCTAGTCTGTACGTGAGGAATGCCTGGAACTATACAATCAGACGTGTTGTGTGATCTCAGAGGTATATTTATATATTTTTTATACTTTTTGAACGTACGTGCCGGATATTGGCAGAAATCTTGTTTTTTTGATTTATTAGTCATTCGACGTCGATAAGATCGCACGCTAAAACGGATCTCAGCTGACTGGGAACTTAGTTATCGCTTTTATTAATTAATTATTAATTTAATCCGCGGCTGGGCGTTGGATGTCTCTGGGATTTTCCTTAAAGAATTTAAACTCATTTCAATACGAACATAAAATAATAGGATACGGTGGTTTGGCGTAGTAAAACTAAAATAAAAAATACTCTTATCACCTTAATCAGTGAAGAACTCAAGATACCTGTGTCAGCAACTAACTTGCCATCCTCACTAGAATCTATGAAGGAAAGAAATGTTATACGCAGTACCATGGAAGTAATGTTCTGCACCAGATCACTACTAGAATAACATGGTGCTACATCTAACATTTCTTTCCTTTATAGTTTTCAGATCGAATGTGTTTCCCTGGGGGGCAGCTTAGTCACATTCTCGTAAGGCTCTTTCGAATTGCTCATAATTTTGGAACGCTGCATTAGTAATTTTATCATACACAAGATCTTGCGATATACAAATTTAGAAATTTTTGCTAAAAGATATGCTAAATTTTCACATTTTGGAGGCTTTTAAAGCTTTACCTTATTTCCTATTCTCAGTAAAAATGCCTCAGAGATTCTAATCTTTAAATATATGATAATTTGAAGTTCACAGCTGTATAGAAACACCGAGATTCGCAATAACTGAAAAGAATGGTATTTTCAGGCACATGTTTTTACTATATAGCGCTTATATACATCGCGTATTTCTTGGTTTTATTTATTTTAACCTGCACTATGTACATATATGTATAAGTTCTTAGTGACACATCTACATCAATTTTCCCCCACATCAGAAATCGCAACGCCAAAAATGGTCTGACGTAATTGTGGCTCCTCGGACGTGAACTTAACATTAATAGACTCACACACACACACATACATGGGTGTCTTCTAATGAAATAATAATACGTACTTACTTCCATGTATATCGAATACGTGTCTCTGACAATAGAACGAATGGAGTTAGCAATACAAGATGCTGGGTTAAGGATATGGTATTATCGATTCGTGTTTACTTTAAAGTTTCGTATTCCCAAAAGTGTAAGTTCATGAACCACACAACCACGGCGTCAGGCTCTGGGTTCGAATCAATCGGCCAATCATTGTGCCCGTAATTTTATATTTAAAGACCTTAATGGGGACCAGGGGAAGGAGCCAAACGAAATAGGGTTGTATAGCATATAAACAAAGTTGTTGTAATTAGGAAATAAATAATTACACACACTGTCCAAAATATCATCATTATAAATTAAATTACAATTATTCTCTCCACTCTTCCCCTTTTTCATTTACGCCTTCATCATCCAATCAGCTTGCCTCATAAAGATTCCGTCGAAATTCTGGCAATCTGCAGCTTCTACACACGAAACGTAATTAATATCTTGATTACTTCGGTATCTCTCTCCTACCGTGCTCGCGTTTTTCGCCATGGCGTTTCGCGAAAATTGAACCTGCGGAACCTCATCGGCCGTAGTCACGTATCCCAAAGATATACACTGTTAACATCGGCGTTTAGCAGTAAACAACTAAAGGATACAGTGCGCGGGGAATTCTAAGTAGGCAGATAAATAAGTAATTGAGAGTCACGTTTACCCGACACCTACACCTTGATTATTTATTTATAACTCGGTGTGAACAGAATATGGTTATACGTGATTCGTTACCGATTCCATTGTTGCTTTATAATTCAATTGAAACGTACTTTTTTCTCGAAAAAAAAAAGTTTAGGTGTAACAACCTGTCTGCAACTCTTTTTATCTTTATTTATGTACGAATGAGAGGATATACTCTACAATGTACTCTAAACTATAATCTAGTCTATCTTGTTTTGAATTAAATATAAAAATTTTGTAAAATGTGATAGCCTCTTCTTGTTGATTGTTTTACGCAACTTCTGATTGTCGGATTTTCTTGTATGAATATAGATCTACATGCAATTATTAAAGCAAGTATTTGAAGTAACAGTTCCTAATAGTAATAATTGTGTTACTAACATAAATTATATGCGCATATAAACATTAATGCGTGTATAACATTTTTATTAATGTTTATATGCGCATATAATTTATGTTGGTATTATCTTCGCGCCAGAGTATTGGCTACAAGTAATTTTACAGATTCCTGGTTTGTAATAATTGTGTTTCCAATAATTTATTTTGGTACATTTCTTTTGAATTATCTTGCTTGATTTTCTATCCTTTGTAGTAAATACTTAAACAATCTTCCCATAGGTTATGTAGCTTACATCACAATTTTTTGCGACATTGAGACGACCGACAATGCGATGAAAGTTTTACTAAATTGTATCCACATATGTCTGTACCTGTACTGGAAGTTTTTTTCCAAAAATGATGAGGCCTTTCTTGTTCAAATAGTCAATTGTGAATGCAACATTATAATAGAGAAAGTTTCAGTCATGTGTTGTCCTGTATGCAACCTTTCAGCTTAGCTCCTATCAGTCTTCATAACACCTTTATAAATATAACTTCTCCTTCTGATACTATACACATACTTTTTTAATGTTAAATTCTTTTGTCCAGACTTTGGGCTTAATTTTCTTTAACCCTAAGGTCTGGATCCATTATGGTTTACTCCGAATATTTACATGCTTGTGTGGTAATATGCGTATGTATCTAAATACTACCTCGCAATTGCCCAATTTCTAATCGGTTTATGCGTATAATATTCCAAAGATAAAAGTGGGAAAATATCGTAGAATAGTAGAAATGGCGAAGTGTTAGAGATTCCCTAACATAAATTAAAATTCTCTGAAAGAAGTCACCACTGCCTGACAATTAGAGCATTCAACAAACTATTTACCTCTACAGTTGTTCTAAACGAGGGATTAAAAATATATTATTAAATATTATAATTCAATTTTCACCAAGCAAAATTGCATTAAAATTTGAAACCACAAGAAACACTTCCACGAACTATTAAATGAATAGGCATGAAGTTAACCGCAAATGAAAGATATCAATATGCCTCAGTCCCGCCAAATTTAAAACGCTAGAAGTAGTTAAAAGTTAAATCGTCTCACTGTTGGCCATATCTCACTGTTGGGCGGTCTCCCCTACCTGAGCTCCATTTGCGATGTTTTGTATACCATGTGTATCCCTCGGCATTCGAAATCACAGTTAAACAGCGGGACATTTACCATGCCCGCCATCTTGTCGCTTTCATAGTGTGCCTCGACGTCTAAGCACCTTCCGCGCGTTTTTCGAGCCCTCCCGCACCGCCTTACAGTGGAAAATGCCGCGAAATATAGCTCCAAAATTTTGACGTTCGAGAAGGAATTTATCTGACGTTTCTCGGAGACGGAACACCCTGACGGCCAACCAACCGCTGGCCACTCACTGCGGCCCCCGGGCGCGATTAATAGACAAAAATGCTTGCCGGTACAACTCGAGGGCCCATCGACATTTAAATATCTCTATAGATTTTCCAAAGATACCCGCAATCTTGGAGAAATACTCCCGGATCGAAAAAAAAAACAATCCCTCAACTCGCCACACGCGGAAAAGCTTTGCCATTTCATACGTATGCATACCATTTGGATGCCTTTGAGTATATAATGAAATGCTATCATTGATTTAAAGAATACGAAAATGAACCTTGTGCGAATCCCTCTTATTTTGAAGGGATTATGGATATCCTTTTCTTGAAGGATTGAAATCTTTTCTTGGCAAAATAATACACTTGACGCTTTTACTGTCTACATAATATAGTTTGTTATCTATATTATATATTATGTTATACGTACTTCGGCAGCAAAGTTCGGCCATTCTCAGCAGTAACGCTAGACTGTATCTAGACTGTCTGTTTCCCTTCTTTATCATTTTACTCATCTCGTTCTTACGTCTAATTTCTTATTGAGGTAGACATTGTTTACAGAATATATTTGTAATAACTTCCTTATTGTAGTTCCATATGTTATCCTTGTCTTTCTTATACGTTTCTGAAGTGGAAAATAACGGCGCATCGCGCGACATGAGCAGTGAAGTAATTTTTAGGCACCAATGTATGACGGAAGAGGTCGCAAAATCTGTCCTTTGGGCTTTGTTGCGCGTTCTAAACAACAGTTTGGCCTTCTTTCTCGTGTGTGCCCTACAGTTATAGGTACTTCGTACTGATCGAAGGGACAATTTAATTGTGTTTGAACAATATAATAGTAAAGATTAAGCCAATCAGTTACACAAGTATACTATAAATCAAAAATAAATTAAATTAACACACATTAATTTGATTTATTTAATAATGCTTAGTGTTTAAAAAAATGGAAACTAATATTGTTTTTAAAGATGATGTGAATATGCGTACATGATAAATAATGCATAAATAAATTTTAAAAAAGTTTGACGACTATTTTATATTCAATCTCTCGCCATATTTTATTAATTAACATATATTCAAACTTTAATCATATTTATGCGCTGTTAGAAACTCATATAGTCTTCAACCTAACCTCATACTGAAGAAGTATGAGGTATATTAAGGAAAAGTTTAAGTGGCGAAAGTTTATTTAAATTTTTGAGAGGTATTTTGTTTAAATCTTTATTATGTTCTAACTATATATCACAGAATAAGCACGTGGCATTAACAAGAAGCCATCTTACTACTCTTACTCTGGACTACCAACTTAAAGTCCACTAAACTAAAATCCACTACACAACACGCTCATTCTTTTTTTTTAATATTTTTGCTACAAGTAGAAAATATAGTCTGCTGAAGTTTACGATAGTCATGATTTAATTCCTCTTCAGTATCTATGCTATTGGATCCATTAGATATCTTTATTTATTCTACCTTTACATTCTTTGTGTCTTCTATTTTCTCTTGATCTTTTTGTGCTTCTGTCTTCGAATCTCTTGCTTCTCGCCTGGCTACCTCATCTAGATTTCTAGCACGACACACCCTTGCAAAGTGACCTTTCTTTTGACATACAGCACAAGTTTTGTTGTATGCTGGATATTTTCCTCTTGTGTGTTCATATCCATATTTTTTGCAGTTGTATGCTGCTATTGAAAGTGCATTAACTGGTTCTTCCAAAGTTAATAGTTTTATATGTTGTTCGGATAGTACAACAAATTTACAAAGTTCTTGATCTTTTTCTAGGCCCATATCAGGTTCTCTAATTAATCTTTGTTGTATTTGTTTATTGTAGATTCCTAGAATTACTCTTTTATCGTCCTGTTCATATATGACTGTTTACAATTGCCCTTCGAACACAGATTTCACAGTTAACTACCTGCTTTTTTAATTCAGTTATGAAAGAATGAATGCTTTGATCTAGGATAGGTTATTATTAAATTTAAATGTTTCCATTGTGACATTTTTCTTGGGTAAAAGATAATGGTCGAAGCATTGGATGACATTTTCTAAATCTTTTACATCATCTTTGGAAGAGGTATCATAAATATCGAGTCCTCTTTCTCCTATTCTCTTGTTCGTTACTTTTTCCTGATGCCAACATGAATATTTCAAATCTTTGTTTCCATTTCTGCCATGCACTACGATCTTCTACAGTAAATGGTTCTGGCGGTTTATACTACATTTTTGTTTTTCTTTTTTTCTTCTTAATTTTCTTTTTGGTTCACTTCTGAAACAATTTTTTGTTTAAATCTGTTCTAACTATACATTACAGAAAAAGCACGTGGCATTAACAAGAAGCCATCTTGCTACTCTTACTCGGGTCTACCAATTTAAAGTCCACTAAATTAAAACCCACTACACAACAAGACGTATTATTGTTCCCAACCCTGATATTGTGATACTATAATGATAACATAGTATTAACACGTTTTGTATCTTAGAATTACACCTGAATTTAGTGAAATATTTTAGAAAAAAAATCATCTTCTTTCATCTAAGCGAATGACTACTTCACACTTCGTTTAACAAAGCTAAATTTGTTAAACGAACTATTATTCCTTTGGTTAAGTTAGTAAGTTTTGCATGTGATTTAAGTATGGTTCTCTTTCTTTTATTTGCTCTGCATGTCTAACGTTGCGACGTAACTTCTTTACAACGCGTCGTAATCAATTCCACCCGCCCGCTTTCCCGCCGTAATCTAATTAACGGTACAACTAATAATTTCCCGGGCACAACGTGACTATAATTGGATTCGTTAATCACAAACTGCCCGCGGGTAATCGCGGCATTTTCCCCCAATATAAGATAGTTCTAATTAGAGCGATCGTTCTCGAAGTAGCGGCAGTGTGTGTGCACTCTCACCGTACGTACGCCTACGGTGATGACGAGGCGTAGTGGTGGCGGCGCTGCTGTTGCCTTCGACATCGTATCCGCGAAGTGATACCGCCGCGCGGCGTCGTTCTCCAGCGGTTCGAACGCGGATGTCACGCGCGCGCGTCTCTCTATTACAACCGGCGCCGCTGATTTAAATGCAAATTTAAAATGTCTTTCAATTTATAATCTTATTTCTGTTAAAATTACTCCATTACGGGGGAACTTTATAAAGTGCGGGAACGGGAGGGAATGCGAATCGAATGGAGCGGGATGAGCTGGGTTGACGCATTCGCGTATGGAGCGGGAAACAGCCTAACGTCGATATGATGCAACAGAGGGCGGTTGTGTAGTAATTAATTCCGTGGGTCTAGGGAAATATAGTTGATATTAGACTGAATTCTTGCGCCAATGGAATTGTTTAAATTAAAGTATACGCAGATTTTATTTAGTTGTTATCATTTTTCTAGTTTGAATACTAGTATTCGTGTATGTAAATACAAGGTGTTTCCTAAATACGTTCCAAAATTCGAGATTGTGATTTCTATTAATATTCTAGAAGAAATGCTCTTATCTAAGAGGTGTATAAATTAAGTAATAAGACTGATACTTTTAAATATTTTTTGAATATAATTAAAATTGAATGTTCTCTCCTTCAAAATAACTCCCTTGGGAAACCACACAGCGTTGGAGACAATTCTTACATTCCTCATAGCAGTTCTGGAACTCAGATATTGGAATCGCCTTTAGCTGGTCGGTTACAACCGTTTGAATGTTTTCGAGTGTCCCAAAATGATGTCCCCTCAGATGAATTTTCAATCTTGGGAAGAGGAAAAAGTCACAACGACTCAAGTCAGGTGAATAAGGAGGCTGAAGAGCCACAGAAATATTTTTACTCGCCAAAACACCATTTATTGAAATTGCTGTGTAACAAGGCGCATTGTCATGATGCAGGATCCAGTCGCTCTTGATGTTTGGTCTCACACGCATGACCCTTTTTCGGAGTCTTTGGAGAACCTCTCGGAAAAAAATGTTGATTAACTGTCTGACCTTGAGGCACGAACTCTTTGTGAACGATTCCCTGGCTATCAAAGAAACAAAATCAGCATGCTCTTGATCTTTGATTAGCTCATTCTTGTTTTCTTGCGCTTTGGAGAGCCTGAAGTGTGCCATTCCATGCTCTGGCGTTTTGTTTCCGGGTCATACTCGAGCACCTAACTTTCATCACGTTCCAAAAAATTTTCATTATTTTCAATCGATTCCAAAAAGTCAAGGTACCTTTCTCTCCTGGTGTCCTTTTGTTCCTGCGAAAGGTATTTTTGGAACCATTTTCAAGCAGATACTTCTCATTATCAATTCATTGGTCAAAACTTGATGAACGGTGGTGTATGACAAATTCAACTGGTCCCCGATCATTTTGACCGTCAACCGACGATCTGAACGCACAAGATCGCGGATTTTGTCGACAATACCATCGGTTCTTGCAGTTGAAGACCTTCCGGTGCGTGGCTCATCCCAACGCTACGTTGTCAGTCTCATTAGTTAATTTACACACCTCGTATGTATAACAGCATATATGTACTTGTTAGAAACCAAAAGTAAATAAATCAATTTATTTGTAATTACCCCAAACCCTGTAATAACTCGATAATAGCAACCCAAATTTCTCTCTTATTAAAGAAGCAAACCTAAACTATTAAGCCGCGTCGTTTAACACCGTTCGACTTGAACCTATCGCCATCCCGTCGAGAATGCCGTAGCCATCTACCTCTAGCTCTCCGAAGCTTCAAAAACAACCGCAGCGGAGCTGACTCAGCGCCATGATGTTATTTTCTCTAACATTCTTGTGAAGCTACAACCGCTTGAAATATGATTTCAAGATTTAAGATTTAAATATCAATGCTTAAAGGACGCCGTAATGACTCCTATCATCCAATATGCACGCTTCCAATTGCCCCTTCATGGATTGAACAGCCGGTGATCGTTCCTTATAACAATGAAAGCATTGGTAATACAATTGCTGAGACCTATTTTTACAGTGGGATTTAGTTAAACTAAAGACTAGTGGTAACAAGGTGGTCAAAAGTTTCAATTTGTTTTGAAGTTGTGTAAAAGCTTCTTAACCGTCGGTGTGCATGGTTATTTTCATACATTGTGCGGTTCAGCATGACCCCGTAAGTAAATTTAAGACAATCTTCTATTATTTCTTCATGATTGTTACATATGTGTAACAATCATTATTATTATTATTCAAGCATCTTGGACATATGTGCTCTGGCACTTTTGATAACAAAAGTCAAGATTTCTTCGAAATTGATATCTCAAAACCACGGTGCTTCATATTAAGTGTCATCGACGATGAGACACGTCTATGCGTTTTGAAATGTGACCTTAATTGGTTGATTGGTTAATCCCTAATGCAGAGAGGTCTTTTACATCCCTTAACACTGCGGCCTTAAGGCCTATTCTATTACTCTGCATTCGGTTATTTCTTGATTATCCTAGAAGATCTACCCCCCTGACAAGGTTTAATAGTACGTGCGTCAAATTCCTATCCGGTATACCCCGTAGTGCGTCTATTGCACCAAATAGGGCATTTCTCCGGTGGCTTAACGCAGAGCATTCAAGAATAATGTGAGAGGCTGTTTCCCACTCTTCATTACATAGTCTATACAGAGGTTCCTCTCTATTGACTCCCATTCTGTGCAGGTGTTTCCTTAGGTTACCGTGTCCAGTAAGTAGACACGTCATTATCCTAATCTGCGTCCTGCTAAGCGACAGTATATCAGTTGCCAAATGTTGTCATGGTTTCCTCATCATCTGTTTGCTGTGCTTCTGTCCTGCTACAGTGTTTCTGGTGTTGTTCAAGCATCCACTCAGTTACCGCACCGCGCGCAGCAGTGTTGGTTATCTCTGCAATAATGCGGAAAGATCATAACGATCTGCGAGTTTATTATTCTTCTTAGCTCCAGTACTATTATCATCGAACATAAGATTTTCGAGAGGGCAGATACAATTTCCTTGAAACATTATTGCTTGAATAGGCGGTCATATGTGACATTCCACAAATCATGCAGCGATAAATATGCTAACTTGAATATTTCTATCAGTAGTCCCAATAATCTTTAACCCCACTTATCGTGGGGTTATATTAACCCAATGGCATGTTTTTTTTTCTTTATGGAAGGAAAATTTAAAAGATGGATTGTGGCAAACTATTTTTTATTCATCGGGAGAAGAATATGCATGAGCTTCTTTTTATGTTACAGAACGTATGACTGGGGGTGTAAATGACCCCAAAAAGGCACGTCGAAATTTAGTTGTAGCAAGAGATGGTGAAAGACGATTACAATGCCGCTCGAAGTATTGTAGCCGGAATTGTACAGCATTTTTGTTAAACAAAATGTAACATTCGATCATATCACGTTTTTCTTCACCTAAAAAATTCAAAATGAAATTTATTTTGATTTACACAACTTCAACACAAATCAAAGCTTATTGCAAACTACATAAACGTCAAACTACACAATATTCCCTTGTTGATAAATGTTTATTTCCATAGTTAACTGCGTTAATTCATATTTATTTTAAAAGAGAGCAATCATCGCAACTTCATATTCTTAAATAATTATAGTATGTGTTATGTCACTGAAAATCGTAAGAAAAACGCTTTTTACGATACCATCATTAACTATTATTCCTATTAAAGAAAACACAGAGACTGGTATTATAACTCCAAGACTTCCGTGGGGAAGTCGTCGGTTCGAACCTTCACGCGGCGATCGATTTTTAGGTCGGTCACAGCGGGGTGATCGCTACCTCTCCCAGTAACCTTCGGTTTCGAAGAAGTGAAATCAACACTTCTGCTTTCTTACGGCGAAACGAGTCACTTCACACACAATATACAGATACAAACATTTAACTAAATCGACTATTCTCAAAATATAGTTAACTATGAACTCAAAGTAAACGCAGATACCATTTGAATTCCCATAGAAGAGCAAATCTTTCCCCATTTGAAACCAGCAGACCTAGGGCACTTTCTGTAATCCCTGTGCTAATCATACCTCTGCCGATATAATTTTGGTATAATTACAAATATCAATTAATTACCGCACAATTACCACTTCAACATCAAGAATACCTTTTCAACCGCAATTCGATGGGGAGATGGGTCTTCTACAGCGGGATTATAGCATAGGTTACTGCCTCCTTCCTTCGTATAGTACCGCACCCAACCCGCAGTTTCTCTGCTGCCCGTCAAACGGGAATTTGCATTTACCGGATTGTTAATGTAAAGTGGCTGCATTAATCACAAGTGCAGGTCGCAGTGACAGTACGTAGTGCTCAATGTTATTAAAACGCTAGTACACGGCAGCTAATTAATTTTATGCAACGCCACACTTGAACAGGTCTCATAATGAATGCACCTTTGAGATGGCTTCGGCTCTTTTTATTATATTTTTTTAAACCGACCGTCGGGTTTTTTCTGTGTAACTATAGAGAATGGTATTTTCTGCATTTTATTTCATTTCAGGATCTATACATTTGGTGGAATGAAAGAAGGGATTTGTAAATGGAAGGGTAAATATACTATAAGTTATGTCGTTTGCGCACGTTACTGTAATTTTGAAAGACTTATTTATATATTCTTTTATGGAGGATGCTGATATTTCATTTCTACACCGATATTTTCCCGCACTTATTGTGTTCCTTTTTTCTTTACCGCCAACTTTACAAACTTCGACGTGATACGAATGATTGACCGTTTAAGCTGCCGCGGTCATGTCTGCTAACCCGCTGAGCGCTCTATATCGTCGAGCTTCATTAATTAAAATCGCGACGCCAGAAAAGAAAGGGGCGCACGATAGCTGCGAGTACCGAAAAAGGAACAAAAGAGGAAGAAAGCACGGCGGTGTTCGGAAAATAGTAGAAGTTATGTAATTAGCGAGTAATGGATTGTCGGCGATATTGACGAGTGGTCGGTTGGTTATACTTAAATCTTATACGTGATGCGCCCGAGCTCAGGAACCTAGTTTTAATTAAATTTGTATCGCAAAAGCTGATCGCTGTTACGCCCCGAGGCGGTTTATGAATATCGACATGGTAGTCGGGAAATAAATTCTTTAAATAATAAAGGGATGCTATTAAGCGAATTTTACGAAACTTTAATGCCCGTTAATTAATTTCTTTTTTGCGGAATTATGAGATTGGTTTCTGTCGAATCTTCTTCGGCGAAGTTCATGTCTGCTCAAGAATCATGTAGGAATAAGATTTTCGTCCGCATTAAATTTAAATATTTAAATTTTGATTTAATAAAATCATTAATTATATCGTTTAAGATACTACTTGCTCGCCAAATATTGATACTGTAGTAATATAACATTATACAAGCACAAATAATAACCTAATACGTACTTTTGTATGACTTCATTATAGTCTCACAATCGGATCTCATAGGTGGCATAAATATCCTTCACTTAAAAACAATAATGCCAAAATGCCTAAAGCTTGTTCCCTTTAAACGAAGTAGTATAACTAACAAGTGAGACTGTATAAATATCTAAGTCACCAAATTATGATCGACAGGAATAATCAAAATCGCGAAATAACCAGAAGAATAAGGTTGACATGGACTACTTTCATGAAACTGAGATACGTATTACCTACCATTGTGGTGATTGAATCATGGTGAACAATTGGGATAAATGAACCGGCAAAATGTAACTGCAATGAGCTGGGAGGGAAGACGATTGAGCAAATCCTGAATCTTAATCACCTCGAAGTAAACGTATCCAAGAACACAAACTTGAACGAGGAAGCACAACCATAGGCAACAAATACAGGTTGCGGGTACTAAGGAATGGTGTGGGGTAATAAGCATATGATTATCGAAAATAAGACAAAAATTTGTAGGACGATGGTGAGATCAGTACTCATCAATAACTTACGCTAATGAAACAGGAGCCGAAACAACAGCTAAAAATGCCAACAACACAAAAATAAGAAGGGAACGTGAGGTCGAAGACAGTGAAACGGATGAAGAATAGAAAGAAAGATTGGCATGACCATTTTCAGAGAATGCATGAAACAAATTAGCCAAAATATCCAAAAATTAGAGACCAACTGTAAAACGACGACAAGGAACACCACAGAACAGATGGTACGAATGTTGGACATCGTCATCCACGAAAATGCAGTAATAACAGGCAGCACCATGAGAATTGTAATCTCTAAAGGAAGAAGAAAAAGAAGAGCATTTACATCAAATATTCCTGTATGTCCAAAAAGAAACATATTTAATATATGTGTGACCCCTGTCTGAACTAGTGGGGCCGATACCTTGATCCCGACGAAGAAAACAACCCATATGGTGTAGGATACACAAAGACGCATGGGGAGGTCAATGTTAGGTATATAGATGGACAAAGTACCAATGCTGAAATAAGCACGACGAACAGGAGATAAAATATTAGGTTTAAGCGTTGTAGATGGGCAGCCCGCGTCGCGAGATCTACGTAGCAAATATGGACTAAAAAATTGTTAGAATGACAACCCAGGCGAAAGGCTTTCGGTCGCTTTTTAACGCGCAGGACTGGCGATGGTACAAAATTTCCGATTTTGAACCATTATTATTACACCAACTATGGAATGAAAGTTTATGTAAATGAAAATCACAGCTTTGATTTAAAAAAAATTAGGCAGGAGTGCCTTGTTAAGAACACAATTACATGCAACCACTAATTCTAAAACATTTCTTACAAGATCTGAAATAACATACTACCTACCTGGATTAGAAAATACCTACCGTCAAATGTATTATTATATTTTAGATATTTAGGATGGTGGATTTTTTTTAATAACTAAAGCCGAATTTAGTTGATCTCGCAATACTGCAATGTTTCAATAAATTAATATTCCCTTTATCTTTGCTAGTTTCCGAGATCGCCATGACGGACATTGAGAAAAAGAAAACAGCTTGTAGGATAGGTATACACATGTAGGATTTCGTACATCGTTTATTAAATGTTGAATAAGCAACCCAAAACTAGCGTTTTTTTTTTTGTAAAAGAACACCGTAAGATTAACTGTCATCATTAGGTAATCTCATCTCTTCACATTCTGCCATTATACCTTACTCCTACAATGGCAAATCAAGCACATCGTTGACGATTTTAATGAACATATAATTTTAAAAAAACATGCAGGGTGTCTTATAAAAAAAGACGAGCCCGTACCACCTTTATATAGATGTAGGCTATAAAATGAGCTGATAAAATTATCTATAACCCTAAACGTTCTAAGGTCAATTTATTAGAGTATACTTTTTTTATGATTCTGATGGAGAATTCTTTTCTGAAAACAACAATGTATCACAAGTATACCTCTATATAAGAAAATTTCGAAAATGTAACAAAATAATTATTTAGTCGTGTGTAAAAATAGCACTAACATCGGAAACAAATGACGAGCACCAAGTGGAAATCGTAATGCATTGCGGTGGTTATTGTAGCACCGCATTTGTAGCACCACATTTGTTTTTCCCAAACAACTTGATTTAAGTTATCATATTGATAACTTAAATCAAGTTGTTTGGGAAAAACAAATGTCTCACGATCTGTCAAGTTGATTTCTTTTCTAAAATGAACGAACAGCGTTTAGGTATGCTTCTAGTTTATTTTGAGTGCGGTGATAATACTTATCGAGCTGCAAAACTTCATTCGCAGCGCTATCCAAACAGAGATAGTCCAAGTCGATCAAAATTTCAACGATTAGTGAAGAATTTACGGATATATGGCGCTTTGAATAACACCTGGTGCTCGTCATTTGTTTCCCATGATAGTGGTATTTTTACACAGGACTAAATAATTATTTTGTTACTTTTTTTGAAATTTTCCTTATGTAAAGGTACAAGTATACCTTGTTGTTACCATTATTGTTTTCAGAAAAAAAAAAATTGCATCAGAATCGGAAAAAAAGTATAGTCTAATTTGAAAAAAGAAAATTGGCGCTAAAACCTTAAAACGCTTAAGGGCTCTAAATAATTTTATCAGCTCATTTTATAGCCTACATCCAGCCATTTAATTTTCCGTTTCAATTATTAAAATCGGGCTATAAACAAAAGCGCTACGAACTCGCCTTTCTTTTATAAGAGTTCCTGTATATTAAATTTTATTTCAAGCGCAGCTGGTAGTTTTGAATATGAAAGGATGAGATATTCAAATATATACATATGTGTACATACAGACACCCTTTTGAACATCAATAAGGTTTACGTAACTAAAGATATCTTTTGGATTTATTTGTGATTTATTCGTTTATTGTATCATAACGAACATTTTAGTACGAAACGCATTGTCGCAACCAATTCACGTAATTTTAAATGATAATTGCGAAACTATGTTTTTTTTTAAATGATGCTAACGAAACCAATGTAATAATTGTTCGCGCAGGTTGTTCGGGAACTCGGGAGCGTGTTCGGCGTGTGGGCAGACGATCCCAGCGAGTGAGTTCGTCATGAGGTCAGGTGGACCTTCACCCCAGCAGCCCGGCGCGCCGCTTCACGTGTTCCATCTCAAATGTTTCGCGTGTAGCAAGTGCGGCTCCCATCTGGTGCCCGGGGACCGTTACTACATGCTCGCAGGGAGTTTGGTTTGCGAACAGGACTGGCACAAATTGCTCAAGAACTCTGCAACGCCCACGGTGCGCAAGGGCAAAGTCGGAAGGCCACGCCGTAGTCGCGATTGAAAGATCTACGATTCTTACGGCACAGGTTAGTATCTTACAAGGTTAATTGATCTAATTCTTATCGTGTGTGGGATGTCTTCAAAGTTTCGGAAAATTATGATTCTGATGAATAATGCAGAGCCAAATGATTAACGCCTGCGGGCACTTGCAACTGCTGACACTTTTTACCGGCGACGTTAGTTGATGCTAATGCTTTATTGAAGAATTACAATGTAATATGAATGAAAATTAATAAAATATAGAAAGTATAACACAGTTCCTCGAACTTTAGAAACGTCCCACGTACATCATTATACTTGATAAAATTGACGGTGAATTCATATCATTAGCGAGTAAAATCAAACTTAGTATAAACTTGAAATCAGAATTGATCATAAAAAATACTGCCTTAATGCAAATTTAAGAAATGTAATACAGTAGACCTCGGCTAGAACGAACCTCGGGTACTCTCCAAATCCTGAAGTTCGCAATGCTTTAAAATATCTTTATTGTCTAATGTGCAGCTATAAAAAATGTTAGGCAAGTAATAAAATAACAATACAGCGTCATCATAAAACGAAGCCGTCCCTGCTGAAAACATTTGAATGTTGTGTGGGTAACTTTTTCCATTTGTCAGCCAAATGGATAGCTTATAATAAGTCAACTAAAAAAGGTTTTTCGTCATCAATATCATGTAACAGAAGCATCTTACAATAATGCCTTTTGAATGAGTAATTTATGTTCTGATCGATTGGCTGTAGCTTGGACATGGTGGTTGATGGCAAAAACACAAGTGTTATAAACGCGAGTTCTGCAACATGAAGATTTGCAGGGGAATTCTCCACAAGCAACAAAATTTTACGTTTTTTTTCTACATAATTCTTAATCCCATTCAAGCAGTTCGTTCATCTTTGTAGGATAAGAAAGAAGGAGGCCGAGCAGTAATACCGGGGAATTATTTTAAAGTTCGTTATAAGCAAGGAACAACGACTTTTTCTGGTTCGTTATTTGCGATGTTATAACCGAGTCTACTGTATTTCCAAATTTGACCGAGGGATCGATCATATTTCCCTTGTCATGAGGTACTGAAAATGATACATATTTTGCCTTAGCTGACTTTAATAATAATACACTGGCCAATAACAACTATTTAAAAAGGCTTTCTTTGAAGAGGTGTTTGGAACTTTACGATATCATAATAATTACTTTATTATGATTATTACCTTATCGATATTCTTTTCACATCTGAAGTTCTGTAATTCCTGTACTTACTTGGGAAAATGGTATCATCCGCTGGGTCGTAGATCACTCCTTCCACCTCGGCCGCTTGGTCCTATTGTGGAACGGATGGCATCCTACAGTTCATCCAACAAGTCCAGACCCTTGAGGTAGCTCAGAATCTTGTTGTATGAGGAATTTTTCAGGTCAGCTAGGGTAGTAATGTCTCTTCCAAAATGGTGAACCTGATGCGGGTGGCCGCCGGACAGTGGCACATAGCGTGCTCTACTGTTTCTTCATCCTCCATGCACAGCCGGCATTCGGTTTCTTCCGCAAATCCGATTCTGTGTAGGTGTTTCCTGAGTTTGCAGTGACTTGCAAACACAGAAGTGATTATTTTGATCCTTTTACGATCAAGTTTTAGTAATTCTCCGGTTTTGACATGATTGGGTGAAATACACGCATGTACCAAATCAGGAGAACTGCTCTAAAATTGGAGTACTTTCTGTTTTAACCAGAAGCTTCTGGTTAATTCCTATACTTATTATAATCTTGAAATCAGAATTGTACATAAAAATACTGCCTTAATGCAAATTTAAGAAATAGAATACAGTAGACCTCTGCTAGAACGACTGTCCAAATCCTTTCGTTTTACCTGAAGTTCGCAATATGCGCTCATAGCGCAAAAAATATTTTAAAACATCTTTATTGTCTGATGTGCAGATGTAAAAAAAATAAGTTAGGTAAATTAAGCAAGTTCTGTAATTTATTAGCATATTCTCGGCATTTTATTTCGTTTTATCATAAAATATCATCCTTGTTGTTTCCTTAGTATCCGCAATAAAACCATTCGTGTTTCTATTTATCTTTGCTTTCTTTGCTTCATGGTTTTATATATTATAAAAGAAAAATTATTGCTGGAGTTCACTGCTGAAATTGTGTAAGCCGTCCTTTAAACCACGTCCACGGCAATAAATGTTTGCATTGTGTGTTGTGCATGGAATTTGATAAAAAAATTGCCACACACACCTCATCCTAATGAAATAGTTGCGAAAATATTTACACTGGAACAAATAAGTCTCCATACACTCCATAAGATTTTCATGTTATGCTATCAACTTATTTAATGTTATATCTATCGAAAAAGAAATATTACAGAAGGTATTTAGGAAGTCCATACGCACATGATTTGCACAAAAGCAACATTTTATTGTTCCAAATACAAATAAAAAAAATTACATAAATAAGAGATATAAATTCAAACACAAAAAAGTTTCCGACATGCCGATATAAACAGTTGGTTTCCAGACTATAATTCAGGGGTTTACCTATTTCACTCAAAAGGAACTTTATAATATCTGGAAAACATTACTTTGTTTAAATATTGACATTACAACGTGCGGTGAGATTTTTATTGTATGATGATGGAGATACCACAATCAATTCGAAAATTCATTATTAGCTTGAGACAACACGGGCAGTCATTAAGAAACATAGCTAAAACCGTTAATAAATCACATGCCACAGTACAATATTTACTAAATAGATACAAAGAGTTACATACTTATGAAAATAAAACACGTTCGGGTAAGCCTACAAAAAGTAAAAACCATTTATAAAGGCGCTGTTTTAAAAACTATTGGCGGAAATCCAAAAGCCAGTGCACTTCTTCTAACAAAAATGTTAGAAGACGATATGGGCTACAAGTAGTACCTGAAACGGTAAGGGAGTTTATGTTTCAACAGGATAATGACCTCAAGCACACGGCAAAACGTGTGCAAGAATGGTTAATATTTAAGGTAAGAAAACAACTACATACACCACAGTCACTGGATATGAATCCTATCGAACATTTATGGGATGAGATAGGAAGAAGGGTTCGGACACAAAATATTAAAAATAAAGCACAGTTAAAGGAAGCAATGTTAAAAGAATGGAATTCAATCTAACCGGAAGTAACAAAAAAATTGGTGAGTGAAATGAAAAAACGCCTGTTGGAAGTGTTACACTCCAAGGGTGGTCATACAAGTTACTGAGAAAACTGGTTCACTTTATACATTAATTACAAACTGCCTGTATGGAAACTTTTTTGTGTTTGAATTTATGTCTTTTTATTATATATATATATATTTTTATTTGTACTTAGTAAAATAAAATATTGCTTTTGTGCAAATCATGTATCTATGAACTTCCTAAATACCTTCTGTAATATTTCTTACTCGATAGATATGACATTAATTAATTTAAAAGCCTAAATTGAAAATTTTATCGAGTGTATGGAGGCTTATTTGATCCAGTGTATGTCGTTTGTTGTTTCTACTGAACCCGCTTGTGTGAGACGGGATTTCGTATATGTGGTCCAATGAATATTTGATAATTCATAATAGGTTTGAAGTTTTGAATGGAGTGTCAAATTTACATTTAATTATTCTGTGTGTGTTATAATAGAATTGTAAAAATATCTGGAAAATTGGTCAAAATTTAATTTACGGAACATTCTTACAAGCTTTTTTGTTTTTTAAATGAAAAAGTTTAGATTTTGAAATTAAAAGTAAATTGTTTTGTTTTAAATATAACAATTTTCATTGTGAATGGATTTTACTGAATAAATTCAAGTTACGAAAATTTTAAAAAAATAAAAAAGAAAGTTGTTGATTGGACACGAAAGAAGAAGAAAACTAAAAATACGTTGTTCTGTTAATTGATGTCTGCATAAAGATAACGACAAATCATCTCTTGCAGAACATATTTTAAACACCAGATTTTGCATAACCATCCAGATTAGCATGTTCGCGACCAAAATCTGTAACTTCTTGTACAATAGGAATTTTGAAACGATTCTTTCAGGAAAATGAAATCAACTATAAAGGATTTCATCCATATAAAAGAAAAAAGTATTGAGTCGAAAATCAGGCGGTAATCATGAGCGAGAATATAAGGCTTTAGTTCGAAAAATTAGAAAAAAATATTTTTCTTCAATTTCAATAGTGTACAATAACTGTTTTAACTTTAATTGTATTATTTAACATACCTTTCACACTTAATCTTAATTTGAAATTGATTTACAAAGTGTCAAATTCACTTATATAATTTTTATTTTCTCAGGAAGTAGCAAAAAATAGCAGCTGAATTTTTTAGGGAGACTTACATAGACTATAGGGATTATGTACGCTAAAGACGAACTTGTAGCTACTTGTTGATAAATAATAAAAGTCGTCATGGACTACTCTGCGCCGTTGCCGGCCAAGTGACCTTTTCACACACACACAAATTGTTTATTTGTTCAGATGCAACAAAGTTATTTCATCCAAAGATATAAAACGAAAGCAATTTTGTCAATTTACTAACAGATCTTCTCCAGTGTACTTTTACAATTTATAACATTATCTCTACCCTTCCATCTAAGGAACACTTTGGCATACTTATTTGCGCTTCAAGTGTGATCATAACTATTATGCGCACGTTTCTTGAAGCTGTTTAATCAAGGCACAATCAAATACTGTAGGACAAATAAATTCACTGGGCCCGGCGAATGTCTAGAAACGTCGTTCAATTACCACATCAACAGCCAGTATATTTAGGTATGTGTTTCACTGATCAGACTATTTGCGGTTAAGTATAGCTTTACTTAGAGTTTTTCGCCACATTCCATTGCATTTGTACGAATTAAAAAAAACCGACAGTCACACGTTCGCGTTATTTTTTCGAAACCCTAACGGCACCGCTTCTCTCTGTGTAACTTCCTGTATTATATACTTTCCTTCCATCCGTTCGTTCGGAGTTTTTGAAAAGTTAGCGAGTTAATCGCCCCGAGCGAGCACGCACCCGGTAATCGACCTAAACGGAGGCGGCAGCGGCCATTTACGTTTATCCCGAATTAATTCGAGAACCGTTGAAGCGAGAATTAAGTAAAAAAATACATACTGAAAACGCGCACATATGCGTAGTTGTGTATATATGCACATGGACTGCTGTTCGTATCGGTCAGAATTACTAATTGCGCGCCCTCTCTCAGAAACAGATACATAAATTAAAAGCACCTCAGGTAAAACAGTGCGTCGGTCAGTGTGTTTCTAAATGAAGTAAAATGTTTGGTGTTTTTCCCCTTTTTTCACATACAGTGCCCCGTATAAGTATAAATTAAATATATATATATATAATAATTAAATATATATAAATTAAAAGGAAAGCATCTCCTCTTTTGCTGTTTTTTTTACAAGATTTACACAAATGAAATATGGCTACAAAATTTTCCACTTTCCAAGAAATCAAGGGGATTATTATTGGTTTAGAAATTTTCCGAATTTTAACAAGAAATTAATGACGGAATTCCAAAGCAACAATGAATATGAATAATCGCCCAATTTTTGTTAAAATTTATAAGTTTATAAAAGATTATAATATATAATCGAAACCTAACGTAAGAAATGTGCTTCATTAGTCACACAGGCCGTACTACGACGAAGAGAAAAGAATCCGTATGTATATTATAATCTATATGCGTAGAAACATAAATAAAACTACAACAATAAACATATATTTTAGATTTTCCGATCCTTGTCTGTCTATACATTTGCCCATCCTTTTCAGTCGTAAAACGGCAATTTATAGACACACTATTTATACATCAAAATTTAAATAATAACGAAACAAAATAATAATGATTAGCGAGTGGCATTTCGTTTACACTTTAAAACTTCTCTTGGCCTCCAGCATCTAATGGACAATTTGTTGTTGTATAGCTGGAATCGATATTACTGCGAATAAGTATAGTAAGTACTGGAAATGTCATGCTTTCAAATCATATTTATAAATTCCTCAATGATGTAGTATTTTACAATTAAGCTGTGTGTTAAGGGTCGACTCACACTGACCATTTTATGACGACATCACTGCGACAAAACGGTAGTTACGATAAAGTCGAATTCGACAACTGCATGATGACACGCTAGAGCGACAAACCATATTTCACGACCGTCAACAGACAACCACCGTGTTGTCGCTGTGATGTCGTCGTGTAGACGTCGAATTAAACTGCAGCGTAACTCACGCTTTGTCGAGCTGTGTCATATTAAACGACCCTTCATGCAGCTAAGTATATACTCACAAAAAAAAATACGGAGTTGGATCTAGCACCGATTTCTCACCGTTTCACAGTGGCGAAATTTCCCGAATTCGTGACCAAAATACATATTTCCTTTTATAAACGTATATTTTGAAATTTTTGTGATGAAAAGGCATTAAAAGGGCCCAAATGACGTAATAAATGCTATATATAATATTTATATGCATGATTACATTAAAGAAATATGTAAGGAGAGCGGAACGGAAACCAATGATTATTATTTAATATAATTAATGGTGCTATTGGTTGAAAGGGGCAGATACAAGAATAATATGTAATTAGGGATTAGGATAAAGGAATTAGAGTAAATATAGGTACCTAAATTACCATATATATATTTGACTGGTATCAATTAATGTAATTAGTAATGCTATTGATTTTGGTAAGAACAGATAATCTTACGATCAAGTGGTATAACAGCAACAATATGTAATTAAATATTGGTGTAAACAGAGTACAGTAAAAAACCTGAATTAGGAATTAGGATAAAATAATTTTACATTATTTAATATATTTAATCTGAATCACATCCTTCGTCATCTAAACCGGGTACACTTTCGTCTATTTCAGGTTCTTCCAAAAATTGAATAACTTCAGAAGGGTATTTCTTCAACTTCTGGCTTTTTTTCTCATGCTATAAATATAGGGATCTGAAGATACAAGAAGACTATGAAAGATATCCTCCATATTTTCCTGCCTCGAAAATTTCCTGGCAAAACCTTCTCTGTATCTCTTAATATATCTCTTAATATTCTGGAAGGATTGCAGAAGTTGCAATCTCTGCATTATGCATTAATACCTTGTGAACGGTTGTTGGCATGTTATACCATGGATACAATTGGACAAACCGTTTAGCAGTATGGGTACAGTAATTTCTAAATGCGTCTACTTTTATCGCATATCCGCTAGAAATGGTCAACAATGGTGGATGAAGAAATAATTCGACGTTTTAGAGTTAAAACATGGAGTTATTTCTTCATCGACCTTAGTAATTTGCGATGACGCAACAGGGTTCTCAAAAAACCTACGGGCAGTATTCCCGTCATTTGTGTTGCCGTATCCCGGTTTTGGTTTGTCAACTAATAAACCCATTCTACACGTAAACCGTACCTGTGTATTTTTTTTACTTTCTGCAACGATACGTTTGCTTTCCCCTACTCGGGCTTGCCACTGACCAATCTCGATTACACGCTTAGGTATCTTCTAAATTTAAAATATCCTAACATGGCAAAATATCGCAGTAATTTTTTTCAAAAACTCATTTTATACACTTTAAGGTATAATATAAGCAAAAATTCACCGCTTGATCTCGCTTGGTAGACTACTTTTTGCTTAACCGAAAACACAAAGAAAGATATTCTCTCAATCATTTCAAGTGCATCCACATTTAATAATATTGTGTAAACAATTTGAGCATGTATTTATTCGCCACTGTGCGTCTGGCAGCTCCCTCAACTCCAAATGCACACGCAGAGTATTCTCAAACTAGGAAATTCATATTACCCTATACCTGTTTTGCACACTAGAATCATCACACTAGCCTATTATACCATGTTTAGGGGTGTTTACACTATGAGCTCAGCGGCGTCGGTACTATTATTTTGTGTTACTTCCTATTGTTATTATCCAATTTATATAAGAAGTGTATTTTTCAAGACATTTTCCATAGTTCGTTTATGGAGAGTTAGTTATTCAGTCAAATTTATATAAATGTATAATTTAATACTAGTATTCACGTTTGAGAATTTACTTACACTTTTACATAGTTAAAATATCACATTAACGATGTAAAGATTCTTCTAGCAGCACTTCATTGCACTGTTAGTGTTTATTATCCAAAGGAGTTAAAATTATACTATTTTTGTTAAGCATAACGTAAAATAGTCCGTTTTTAATAATCCTGAGAAATTAACCTTCATTTTTCGGAGTTCTTCTGACAATCTTCTGGAAATAAAGTTTCAATAATGATTGACTGGTTCACATTTTTGTGGTACTTTAACTTCCCTTCCCTCCAACACCAAAAAAGGTAAAATACTTGTTTTTCGTGCCATTTTAACAATTTTTTTGACAGTTTAAGTGCTTTAGTCTAGTACTTAACTGTTCCTGGAGCTTATCATTACCGAATATTGCCATTTGTTTCTTCTAAACCATCAAGCATATATTTACTCTTATCCTAACATAAAACTATTCCAAACACGTTCATTAACAGATTTCAAATGCAGCTTTTTTTGTAATCCGTACAATTCTTGAATCGAAACCACTATCTTTAACAACCCTGTTTACTAGTCTTTTATTGCTGAACATTTACGTTACAGTATTCTGTGAGTATTGCAAATATCTCTGAGGCAATTATATTATGCTTTTCTTCGTTGCACATTTTTACAATTGTTTTTATCCTGCAAGGATTTTATTAATTATATCTCTGATTATAGATCTACATCTGTTTACTAGTTGGGTAATTTGGGTGTACGATTTCTTTTGTCATAAAGGTTGAGTTATATTTCTGTCTTCGACTGGTGTTTCCTTGCCTTTGCCTGTCATTTTGATAAAAATTAAAGTTATTCTTATGAGATATTAATTTAATGAGGTTAACGGCTTTCTTCCACGGCTAACAATGAGAATAAAGGTAGCTTCATCATATAATTGTTGGCAAAATGTTTCTTGTCTAAGGTATAATATGTATAATAAGTACGTTTGTTTATTTTTTGTTTGTTATAATATTTAGATCTGTTTTTATGTATATAATTGCAGTCTTAACAAAAAAATAAAGGCTTTTGCCTTAACGATATTTATACACATACATAACTTTAGACGTTATTGCTGTACCAACACTTATGTGTGGCACTGTATGTACGTAGGGATACCGAGCAGAAAAAAATAAACGGGAAGTTGTTTGGCCGTCAGCGAGGTAGAAAAAGCGTTTCCATTGTTTGTTTAATTTGAAAAATTCGTGCACCGCCATTTGTATTTTGTTTTACTACTAAAATCAAAGCTTTGATATTAATTAATTTTTGGCCGGTAGTTGATTGCACAGCCACTGGCCGAGAAAATATTTGGCAGGAGGCTTGCTTGCACAGTTAGCTCTATTTAAATGGCAAATAGATTTCGCACGGTTGAAGGTTAAATAACTCCACTTATTAGTAATTTCAATTTACACAACAAAATTATTGTATATATACACATACATATATAATATGTAAGTATTTACCAGCCAGCAAGGTTACGCTATATGCACGTCATTCTTTAGTCCGGCGGTATTACGGTGGTATTTACGTAACGACCTAACGTCACCAACTATGACGTCTTATTTTAACGTTAGTTTAATGTTGTTTGGGAAGTCGTATAGACTATTGGATGGCGTAATTTTCGCGCTGTTTGCGAAGTCGTGGAAGACGCCACACAGTCCCTTTATCTAACTAAATAGTGCTAAAATTTCCGAAAACCACAGTAGATGTAGTATATTGGAATGTACTCTTACATCTGAAAATTTTGTTGATATTTGCCTTGGATAAAGGGACCGTATATCGTTTTCCAAAATGGGTTAGCAGATGAATGTCACTGAAATTTATTCTTTATTTCTGTAACTAAACATGACTTTGCTAAATAATACTGAATACGATAGGTAGTTGCAAGAATCTTAAGACATTTTTAGTAAAAGTAGTTCTTATTTTATTTTAAGGTATGGTTTTGCTATGAACATATCTTACTTATTTTATTTCTTTCACAACAGAAGTATTGTTTCTTTATTTTTCTTCTTGGCAATCGTTTCATATCTAAAACTCAGTTGTGCTCTTACAAACTTTTTATACAACGCATTTATAGTACTTTATGTTTAACCTCGTAAAGAATGATTACAATAACCATACTGTAGTAGCATTACATTCTTCACATTATTAACCTCTTAGTTTTCTATGCAATTTTCATCAATGACAGAGACAATTTAATACGCCCTTTTATCAGTCTATAAAAAATAATCAGCACTTCACTATGAGACTCCATATGAGTAGGCAATTCTGAAATTGTTTTCTGTAGTATATCGGACCATGTTTCGATGTGTTGAGTTCATGTAACATCTGGTGACTATAAGACCACTTACTTTCAAAAAAAAAAGGAACTGCATTTTTCTTTAGACGACTCTTTGATGATGTTCAACACAAATTCTATGGTGCATGTATGATTTTTTTCAATCCTCACGATTAATGCGCATCTTAAAATAAATACACACATTAGTAACATACTTGGTTGTAAACTGCATATAAAACCATAATATGTTACGTATCTTACCTTTCTTATTCTTTCGGAAACGAAAGAAATTTATTTGCATATTATTAGCACAACAGCGAACATAACGGTGCCATTTTCGGAAACTATGAAACTAATAAAAACGATTTATACGAATAGAGATATAAATATTAACAATCAACTCTTAATAACAAAGGACGCAAAAGGAAATAACCTATCAACCATATTTTTCTAGAAAATTGTAAACAAGTTTGACTGACTGTGCAGATGTAGAGATACGCTACTCACTTTGGGAATTAGTTCAAACATATTTTCAGAAATTCCACTACTTCTTGATTTTGTTGATTTTAGTTAAGAAGGAAAAATCAATGCGAATCAGTTTGATTTTTCCTTCTTAACTAAAATCAACAAAATCAAGAACACACATTGGAAGTTATAAATGTAAATAAGTACAAATAGATCACAGAAACACAGTCAATAATAATGTGTACACAATTTTGTATAATTATAATGACACGTCATTATAATGACGTGAAACTTTAGGAGATTTTTCGGTTATATGACGCTGCCGACCATTATTCACCAAAAAATCAACGTCATTATGACGGGGTTGTCATGGCTGGGTTTCCTAGAGATCTGTTCTGCATTATTATGATAATATTTGCGTAGTGATTCCTGACATTAAGGATTTGAATTAAAAACCACCGGGCAAAGAAAGTTATTTGATTTTATTCTGATCTTTGAAAATAAATACAAAGGACACTTCCTTCCTTATAAATACGTAATCCAACAATAAAATACCGAAATGAATCTGGTATTTTTCCGCCAGATTGCGTTTGACAAAGTAATACAATCTAATTTGCTTCGAACACGAGAATGTCTCATTACCCCCCGACAGTGCGAACGAAACACCGATATATTAACAGCCAATATAATGACCTTGGAAATACGGAAAAAGAGGGAAAAAGCGATAATAAATTTAGCAAAGCTTACACGATTTGTTAATATCGCGAGTGACCCACACGAATGCCCTGATGGACACGCAAACCGCCATGGATTGGGGTTACTATTTTGTGCTGGCCTCTAATTATTTTTCCCCTACTTCCTTTCTTTGTTGCCGTACACAAGCATGCGTATTTTCGTTAATTTGTTAAATAATTACTTGATGTTAAAGGAGCTGCATGTTCAGTTAACGTCCAACATGCAATTACGTTTCGAGGAAATTAATTTCTACCAACTCGCCACCGTCTCTTATTCATGTTTGCATGCACAGTGCAATAAACACATACTAGATTCAAGGTTCAAAAAGCGAATACGGAAGATCAACGCATAGTCATATCAATACCTGTAAGCCTAACATTCCGTTTTTGGAATAAAAACGGCTTCCTCTCCGAAAGTTTTTAGATTTGTTCTACGCGGTGAGCCACTTGCATGCCTTACCGAGTAAGAAGTTGTTGCTTTAGCGTCGTGGTTACTCTGTTCCCTTTCATTATGTCTCCCTAATCTCTAATTCTTAGTCTTCCAATATCCTTTTGTCCTTGGTCCTCGCATCTACTTTAGGTTTCCTCATATTTCGTGGTTCATTATTATTATATTCTTCTTCTTCAGTTTCTTTCGGACCAAGACTATAATAAAATTGAACTCAATTCAATTTTATTTTATTGTAAACAAGTTTTTTGCTTGTCCAGATGTGTTTCTATACGTACATTTAACAT
>JARFOC010000330.1:1266167-1282327 GCA_031763485.1 Osmoderma eremita | reverse complement strand
CAAGCAAAATACATCTTACCTGTGAGGGAGAGACGATATTTTTGTACGGGTTTATCTTTAATTGGCTAAACCATACGCATTATATACGAAACTATAATAAACTATCGGTTGAATAAAGTACTGATCATTCATATCAATAAAAGAATGTTATATTAGTAACATTCAACGCGGTTTTTTTTTATTTTAAAAATTTGAATGCATACTATTTCAACAAAATAGTACTGCTTAACAAGCCTCAACAAGTTTGAGTATATTTCGACATATTCACTACGTCATATCCATAACTGTCGGGATAGCGCAGCGGTAAGAGCGCTAGGCATCTGTAGCGGATGTTGATGGTTCGAATCTCCGTTGCGGCAATCGATTTTTATAAAGATCAGCTGCAGCAGGGGTGGTCGGTACCTCTCCCAGTACCCTTCAGTGTTGAGGACAAATCAACACTGCTGCCCTCTTGCGGCGAGGAGAGGCAGTAACAAGCCATACACATCACACTTCACACACACAATACACATTTACACAAACCTAATGTAGAGTGATACAATAGGCCTCTTGGCCGCAGGTCTTACAATTAGGATGCAAACAAACAAACAAAACCAGTCACTTTACTGCCTATTTACCTACTGCAGATTTATTCACAATTTTCTTAACATTTTAACATCAAACACATTTTATATTTATTCGGTAAGATTTTAAGCATGTGTTTTATAATAATTGTGATTTCTTTTATAATTTTATTCCATTTATTTAAATCACATTGTTTTCTTCAGTATGGTTTTTATAAGATTCATTTTTAATACTATTTAATCCGTGTTTGGCACTCTCTTATTAATGTCGGTGCATAAGAAATCAAATACCGTGAGATCAATTGAATTTATAATTGGAGTTGCTTTTGTATTTTGCCAGAAAGTTTATATGACTGCTTAATTGGTAATGTCACTGTTAGTAATTCAAAAAAAGATTTCTGCCAATGGCCGGCACGTACCTTCAAAAGATGAAGTATATAAAAAATATACTTAAAACATATATAAATATACTTCTGGGATCACACAACACGTCTGATTGTATAGTTCCAAGCATTCCTCACGTACAGAAAGCTGTTTCGGACTGACTAGTCCTCATCAGTGCACATCGGATAAATGCCTGTCGCTCGTTCAGTACGCCGTATCGTCAACTAAACGTTAGCACATGCCTTTAGAAAAAACTCCAGAGACATCTAACGTCCAGCCGCGGATTCATGGCGTAATCTCCATGCGATGGGCGTTAGTTAGTCAGTCCGAAACAACTATATATATTTTTTATATACTGTTAGTAATGTGTATCACAAACTGACAAATAATAATTTTAGGCCATGTTCCTTTGAAATGCTTTATTAAGAGGATTTTGATGAATCTCTTAATAATGAAATAACTAGTTTCAAAGAAAACGAATGGTTTTTAAAATAACCTCCGGTAAGAAAAATCTTGTGTTCTAGATTAAACATTTCGCAATTTCACAAATGTGACAGTTATTATAATTTGACCTGATACTGCATTGACAGTTATAAAACCAACTAAATTGTATTATTCATAACCTACTCTAATTATAAATTCAATTGATCACAATATATCGGACCACTGACATCGAAGGTGCCGATAGCGAGTGAAACATCTGTAAAATAGGAGTTACAGAGTACTACCTCTATATCTCCCACTCCAAGCGTTTGCACATAAATATGCACACACACGCGATTTATGACGTCGCACTAACAACTATACGATATGAATTTGTCATTTTTTTAAATACAAGTCAATGGAGTTATAATCAATAGTTTAACGTATAAATAGTTATAGATTATGCCGCTTTAACACAAATTATCAGTTACACTAGTTAAATAATTATTTTAACGCAACTCGACTTTCTTTTCAACTATTGGTATCGTGTATACCGTTGTCGAAGTTCTTTGTTTGCATATAATATACTTCGAATACTAGATTTACCTTCGTTTTATTATATTCCTTTCCTTATGTAGTAGTTGGCGTATGTAATCACTAAATACCCGTTATCCGATCTTTACTTTCCCAATGTATGGAATCCACAAACATAGCAGAAAAAAAAACACTTCTATCCGTTCACTTTGAGAATCCTTCGAATCAACACGAGGAACTACCAAAGATGAGACTTTACGTGTAAGTCACGTGCACAATCAGCCCGTGTCGGAATGACAGACGTGAACATAATTTGACAGCAAATAAGAACGGGGGACGCAAGAAAGGGAAGGTGGCGGGTTGATAGCGGGGTGGGCCCGAGGACGCACGCGAAGAAGGATGGAAATGATTGCCGCTGCGAAAGGGGAAGAAACGATTAGATAATCTAATAGAAAACGCCACGTCACACGGGGGAAGAGCGCGAAAGTTGCCGCCGGCAACGGTGGCGGCTGCGAGAAATGCGCTAAAATACTTGATTGCGCTTGATTGACTGCTACGTGTGTTTCAGATTCGCGCGTACACGTCTTCGGCGGTGACTTTGGATCGGTACCTGAATTGTGTGCATGTACCGGATTGTTGAATAAAAATGTTCGGTAAAGGTGTGGCGCGAAAGCAGATCTAGATTGTACATATGGTGAAATTTGAGTTGAATTTATGTAAAAACATAGTACAGACAAGTAAATTGAACTCATGCATCCGTTTGGTAGAAGACACAATTCAGTGTGTTTCAGCAACTATTTTGTGCAAGAAAGAAGCAATTATCTGTTTGAAAATTATGAAAAACAGTAGAGACGAACTTATATTGCTATTGGGGCATAACTAGGTCACATTTTTTTCTGCGATATACAGGCTGTGTACGGTCTTGTGATTTTATTTTCAAGGGGTGATTAAACATCTCAAAAGTAGGTCATTAACGTAAAAATATCTTAACATAATAAGGGAGTTGCATAATAAGGAAGATATTAATGTTAAAAAAAATTGGGGTTTTTATTTATTTTTTTAAGTGGTGATTAAGCATATTAATTTAAACATTTTTTTATGTTTTTCATGGAATCCATTTCACACTAGTTGTTCAATGTTATCGCCGTGTTGTTAAACGCAAACTCTTGCTCGACGTATCCATGAATTGGCATAATTTACTAGGCCTTGGTCTTGCCATCGAATTGTCGCCGCAGCTGCCTCAATGCGGCTACGAAGATCATCTAAATCAATGATGCCGTTGGTGTATTTTGGTTGGTGAATTTTTGTGGAATAGGTGTTGGCCTATTAGGAAACCGCTCAGCGTACAATCGACTTGCAGCAGCAGAAGTCTGGCGTACTTCACCATAAATTAACAACATGTCAATGTATTCATTGTTGGTGCGATGGACCATTTTTACTTTCTTTCTTAGGATTTATTCGGAAAAATTTATACGTGAAATCACTAATGCAGTGACAACTAATGAAATATCTTGACAGATGGAAAAAGTTACAGAAACGGGCCTACTTAGTAAAAAATACACTAATAACCTATCGTTTACATTTACTTTGCACAAGCTCTTGATTAGTCGTTTTAGCGTTAAAAACCTTTTTTATGCTAGTTAATCACCACTTAAAAATAAAAAAACTACTTTTTTTACATTAATATCTCTTATTATGCAACTTTGTTAAGGTATTTTTACGTTAATGACGCTATTTTATGATGTTTAACCACCCCTTGAAAATAAAATCACAACACCGTAAACGTATATTGATTCAAAGGTGCATTTAAAATATGCAATATTTTTTATTTGAATTTTAGATAACGGGTGATCATGCAAATAAAATCATGAGGGATCATTATTATTAGTTATTGTCCAGAATGGCAAACTATACACTCAAAAGTGCTTGAAATATATCCCAACCTTATTGTATAATACAATTTTATTATTTACTTTTATAGTATTAGCACTATGCGCGTTGCTACTGTATATGTAGGTAAAGGTTGGTACCCGGTAGATTAACATTGAATGTATTGGGTTTAATGACACTGTTATAGCAAAATTTTTGGACAATTGAGGGTGAGTTTCCTGAAAAAATTGTTTACCTTTTTCTATCCAAAAACATATTTACATATTTATAGAAGTATAAATATATGATTAAAGATGATCCTAACAAAATAAATATTGATTTTTGAAATTTACAAGACACTATAAGCTAATAATACTAATAAATATATTGTACCATTTCTTGTCAGCTCTCACGAGCTCATTTCTTGTCAGCTCTTACGTGGAGTGTAAATAACATCCTTTTCTTGTTTTTTTCTGCCTTCGTGCTTTCTTTTGTTTTGCGCTTGAATTCTACATTCCTTGACTTTTGAAGATTTTTTCGTGTTGATTTCGATGTTACATTTTGTTACGTCTACAACTATTTAACTTAAATCAAGTTTGTAACGAGAATTCCCAATTAGATGTAGATTTAAGCTGTTCAGTGAAATTTGGTAAACTGAGAATTCAAATTATACACCTCCAACATCAATAGTCGAGCACGCTAACTGCAACAATAGTACAGCCGAGTCGTACCAGCTGTTATTTTCTATTTTATCCCTATTAAAGCGGCGGTTTTACAAGTCGGCTGCGATTAATTCGTTTTCATGTCGGAAAGTATTTTGCCCCGCGCTTTTTTTCCTCGTTCTGTGTAGACTTCTATTGTGTACGCCGACCTGGTATGGGGGGGTTTTATTGCATCGATCTGCACTGCGGTTTGTTTAGAGCCGTCTAATTTATTAGCATAACTTGAATAAGCGCCGCGACTTGTATCGATCCGCCCCACGGACAGCCCCTCGTTATTCCCTTTGCCTAGCGCGCCGCCACGCCGGGGTTCAAATTTCACTCAAACTTATTACTCGCAAACAGTTTCTTCTTCCCGAATAACAATAGCTTAAGCGCTTTTGCATTAACACGTACACTCACGCACGCACAACCACACAGAGATACGTACCCGTTACACGTACATGGACCGGAAATAGCAATTTGCAGCGTGATAAATGGCGGATCAATAAATTTAACATCACTAAGTAACGGGTTGTAATGCCTTCCCTTTAATTTATGTGATCTAGAACATACAGTGCATGCATAGATATACAATGAGATGTTTAAAAAAAGTTATCAACAATGTTCGTATACAGGGTGGGTCATAAGTTACGCGATGTCTTTTAAACTCGAGTACTGCAGTCGAAATCACGAAAGATACGTCCTTCGCCATGATTTATTGTGCTTACTACCTCCTGATTTCTAATGTTTGAGGCATATACAATGCTTTTGCAGCACTGGCCATTAGTAATGTACAATCTATACAAGGCTTTACATTCCTTTCAGAATTTGAGCCGCTCAACCGAGCTCTTTAGACCTCTTGCCAGCAGTGATAGTGGAAGGTCACTCCATTACCACACTTGCTTCCTCCTATTCACCAGGTGGTGTGTGTCCTTGCCTCGTCTGATATCCTTTCCCATTATATCCTGTTTTTCAGTTTTTGACTCCATCCCTCTATTTCTAGACTTTTAATATCCAACACAACCTGTTCTTCCCATTTGGTTTTTGATCTTCCTCTCGGTCTGTTACCTTTTGGTTTCCAGCTTGTAATTTTTACCAGTAGTGACTGTTCTCCTGTCCTGTGTATATGACCATACCATTTCAATCGCTTTGCCTTTATCAATCTAACAATATCCTCCCCTTTCAAGATTTCGTTTATTTCCAAATTCATTAACGTCCTATAATCTTGTTGCGTTACTTTTTTTTGTCCGAATATTTTCCTTCGTTTTGTTCTTTCAAAGGTTCTTAAGTTTTCCGCTGCGTAGGATACTGATTAATATCCAATGTTTAATCTGGATTACAAATCAATTTATTGGATTTTGAGGAAACAATGACCCCTTGACTACAATTACTCTTAGAAGAATAATCCTTTCTGGTTTAATACTAAAATTTGAATAGAAATTTGCAAAAATTTTTATTAGCCTTGATTGCACCTAAAAATTGAAGAAGGTGTATCTAAGGTTTATATATACATGCATATAACATATATGTATGTACTATTCAGTGAGTCTGATTGGGTGCATTTCCCTGAAAGAAAATCTGATTGTGCCCGTAGCTCATCATTGCTGCCTATACCGCTCCTTCTCGCTCCTTAAATCGAGTTTGGCGGGCCGCAACACACATCTTTCCCGATACATAATGCACAAAGCGCTGATTATGGATTGCGTTAGCAGAAACGCTCACAAATTGACTCCCTAAACACTCGCTCCACGTCATACGGCCCTGTAGCCCGGCGCGCCTCCTTCACTTCGATTGCCTTCCTCCTCTTCGTCGCGCACGCGACCCCATTCTCCTTCTTCTCTTTCTTCTCAGTTCGGCGTTCAGCCAGCCAACTAAATCTCCGAGAGCAAATTTAGATAACATTATCATTCCGACACTTAACTTCTCATGCAAACTCGGTTAACTCGTTACATCGGCGGAGGAATTTACAGCGGAGAAGAAAAAGAACTCGGATCCACATTTAAAAAATTCATATTGCTCTTTTAGAGGCGCGCACTCTCTTAGAGCTAGGCGGGATTTAATTTTCGTCGAGTGGTAGTGAGCTAACTTTTTTCCTCTTCCAGACTTTCCGACGCTATTAGATTTCGGTATGGTTTTCGAAAGGTTAACAGTTCATGAAAACAATCTGTTTTCCTTATTTTTCCTTGTAGCATCTGTTGTTATTCTAAGACTGCCCTAGTGTACTTACTTAAATAGTATACACGTCATTCGCGTATCCTTATTTAGTAGCATTAAGAATTAGTGGATATAGCGTGTTTCATCTCCTTGTATTTCAATTATTATTAGAGTAACGGAATTGCTTTTTGCGGCTTTCTAATATAAAGATTGAAAGTGAATCGCAGAACGTAACAACAAATAAAAGTCAAAATGAAATCGGTTATCTTTGAGTGCTTTTTCCCATTGCCTAAAAGGGTTTTCGATCCTGCAATGACGCTATTACGATGGGTAAAAGGAAAAGGCAAAGAAATTTTCTTCTTCTCTTTAAAAGGATGCTTGAATGGTATTCCATCTCAAATTGTTCCGTTCAAATAATATCAGGATAATTGCTTCACTCGTTTGGAGTATATTATAAAAATTAATTAATTAAATTTGCTTACATTCGCATATTATCATAAATTTTGTGGATTTCCTTTAATACTACCACTGATTTTATACATCGGCGCTAAATATAAAGTTACTGACAAGTTGCAACCTCTAGAAAGGGACTACAAATTATTGCGACAATTGTTGGATGCTTATGGTTGAAGATCGAAGGCGCTAGTAGTAAGCGATTGAACAATTTGATAGAGTTGATATAGTTAATGTACACTCCCATGGAATTTACCAACAGGTGAGATATAACCTCCACGAATTCTTTCACTAATTAATTTATCCAGCATAGAAGTTGAACTAAAGAGAGTTTCTATTCTATGCAGTTATGCTTGCGAAGTATGAATAAGGTTTTCATGCACCATCTTGGGCAGTCAGAATATCACCTCAATGCTCAATTCTAAGCATTGCCCTAGAAATAGTTTGTTAAACAGGAAATCCAAATGGATACTAAAAACACATTGACAATATAAATGAAAAAAGAACAATTATACACAGATATAGAGATAGTGGGAGAACCGAGTAAACCCGAGCACTGATGCTTCACCTAGGATGTAACATAGAGATGACATTCTAGCTATCCAAGATAGTACACCCAATTTTTTTCTGTTTGTATGACTTAGAGCCTATTCCTCATTGCAAATTGGTGGGAAAGATAGCTTTAGTATATACTTGGGAATGCGTCTCGCCTGCTGACGTGTTCGTTTGTTTTAATTTCATAAAGACAAAATAAACACATATGCATTACTATATGCAATCGCCTTACGACACCGATATGTACCAAATGATTTGTTTTGTAGAGTATATTATACCAAGTATCAAGTTAGTCAGACCGTTACAGGTTTTTTCTATACGAGCTTTGGCACCCCTTTGCCCCCCTTATGGGCGTAATTTCGAAAAATATCTTCCTATGGACCCTGTTCATCCTGAAACGAACTACCGTCCAAATTTGATATTTCTAGCTTCTGCGGTTTCGGCTACGCGATATGCGTTGGTGATAAGTGAAGTCACTGAGTCAGGCCATTTCTTTTTACATACAGTGTCCGCGAAAAACCGAAATACCCTGAGTATTTAATTTTTAAAATATGTGCACCCACGACACATTCTAATTGTACAACCTAAGACCTATTTTTGATTGTACATTATCAGCACGGACAGTAAGTAGATTGATTACGTTGTTGCATCTAGGTTTTAATGCGAGCTAGTTCAGTGAGGCCTCCGTACACTTAGGCCACGTCATGCTGTCTCCATGGACGCCTCGGGAAGACAGTTATCGAAGCTGTATCTATACCTTTAAATGATACAAATGCACGTATGCTTTGTCGAATGCACGCGGCTTTGAAGTCTTAGTCAATTAAAAATGATAGCGGTTGGACACACTGTTAAATAGTTTAATACGCAGCTGTATTAGTAAGCTCATTCGTTATTATTCTTTATAAACATTTAACTATTTGCTTTTTTCATTGACCTGTGAAATTAGTGATTATCCCTTTACGTAGCCCCGAGTTTTCATTAAAAAATATGCTGATCTGTATGCTCTGCAATTGTGAAAATATTCAAAAACTACCAATTTATGTGTCTATGTAGAAAGAGTTAGAAATTAGCTTTTTCTACATAGACACTTAAATTGCCAATTTTCAAGAAATTATACATCGTTGTAACCCAATGGATTAGAGTTTCCCTTCTTGAGAAGACAATGTGTAGTGAGCTTCAAATCTTCGCTCCATCCATTGTGATCTGCCATGATTTCTAGTTGTCAGAGTGGTTGACTATTCTCGCGACGATGTAACTAAATAAAACATAATCGTAGTTTCACTAGAGGTTGATCCGCAAGAATTTCATTAGATTTAATGCAGTAGTTAAAAAATGGAAAAGACTTGATACACACAGAGTGTTCGTGTAAAACCGAAATATTTGAACAGAATATTTGCGAATTAACATTTTTTTTGTTGAAAAAATCGCGGAAAGGCGTCAGTTTTTCATCGAAACAGGACAACTTCTCAAGATCTAATGATCTTCGTAACTTTAACCCCTAACAGCAGCGGTGATTTTAAATTAAACTAGAGGTTGAGTGTTACCTCATTTAAAAGCTTACATAATTTACAATACAACGGTAAACACTTTTGGAAATCGATCGCCTAAATTTAGAGATATTAACAAATCCGGTTTTCTGTATCGATTAGCTTTAATCTGGAAACTGCAACAATACCAGCCCAAAAGCGAGAAAACCGGGACGCGCCGAAAGACATTCACTTTTCAATTTGCCGCACCGTTGTTGTTGTGTTGTGGCCGTTGAAGTCGGAAGACGGAACGTTATTGGCGAACTGCCACGCCAAGAATTCCCATTTTATTTACCTTGTCAGACCGGGTCGGAGGAAGCAGCGATTATTGTGTTTAGGATATTTACAAGTGGCTTCAAGATTGCGATGATTAGTATTCCCTCGGCGTTTCCGCCTGTCGCCGAGATGAGCTTAAATCGTTACATATTTTAATCTAACGTTAAAATACCATCAAAGGCGGTGGAAGGTTGTACGGTTCTTTTATTTCCAATTTTGTCAGGTAAATTATTATATTTTTATTTGTCATTTAACAGGGAAATGCAATCAAATAAAAGTTCAATCAACGCGTTGTTATAAAATGCTTTTAAAATAACATAAGGGAGAACAAAAGCACAACACGCCGCGCCATTTAGTGTACCATCTTGGACGGCCAGAATGTCAGCTCTATGCTACAGTCTAAACATTACGATAGCGCTCGGATATACTCATTTACTAGTCTCTCTCTTTCACGTCTCTCACATATTTACATTACTATCTGCATTCGCTGGTATTTCTAGAAATAATAAATTCCCACACAAATCTGATATCACACGCAAACATATGTTGTGTTGTCGTTGGTTGTGACATCAAATTTATGTTTTAATATCTTTTGAAATTGCTTTGTACCACAATTGTGTTCTTTAGCTAGAAAACATTGGGACACACTTTTTGCATCTTCTTTCTTTTATTACTTTCTTCTATGTTTAAAATGGTTACTTTATTGTGAACTACCGTTATCATTAATTAATCTGACCAAATACTAAGAAAAAAGTAACTATTTGTTAGGTTATAATTTAATAAAGTGTCGACCTTGACAGGATTTCCGCTGTATAACGATAATAAGAATACGTAATACCATATTTTAATAAATAAAAGTTGCAGGCCGCTGTTTTAGAATGCAATTGCGTTTGAAGAGTAATAGACAATATAAAATAAATGTACCCTGAAACGTTCCGAAACATTATTCTGGTTTATACAGATGGTCGCATTAGAGGAGTGGTCGTTTGTAGGAGTCGCACTGTATTTTTGAAAGAAGTTATTTTAATAACTTTTTAAAATTTCCGTAGAATGAGTTCAATTAACACCGAAACGCCTTGTCGCCTCATCACTGAACAGAAAAGGAAATCACGGTTGGTATATTTACCTCATGTAATCCTGCTTGCAGAGTATCATTCCACCCTTTGTGAAACAGGACGATCCGATGTCCGCCAGCATCGCCGAACAACATGAGCACTTCAGACAGCCGTTGTGCCAGTAGCGATCCAACGCGTGTAAAAGGAATCTCTCCATTATTTTACCGCCACAGCCCGCGCACACTTTCACCGTATTATTGTTGTTATTGTTGTTCACTGAGTGGTGGGGATGGTGAGGCGCTCCCGGGGGTGGCCCGCCGCTACTGAACGCCGGGTGGTGGTGACTGTGGGGCATGGGGTCGTGGGGACCGCCGGGGTGTCCTTGAAAGATTCGATAAGTTAGAAAACATGTTTCCGCAAATTTGAATTGTTTTGGGGACGGTAGAAAATATAATCATACGCTACACAAGAAACAGCCTTAGAAAATGAGCCAGAATTGCAGGAATTCTATTCAAACATACACTACCACTCATAAGTGTACGAGTTTCGATGTCTATATCAATATCTATAAAACGAAAAAAAGGTTTACATCAACTGGTGGTGCATTTAGTTCTCTTGTAATATTATAATTAGTAATGATAAACCGATAATCGTCTATAGACAACACTATGGCACACCATAAACTAGCACTACGTTTTTGTGATGATCTCACATTAGTTGCATCCATGAAACAAGCAAACACTTATGAGTGAAAAATTTTTCGTTGTGTGTATTTCTAATTTACAATAAGGCGAAAGATGAGAAGAGTAGCGCCACGGACATGAAATTTTTAAGGATAATACGAAAAAACAGCCATCCCAATGAAAACTATGGCCATACAAATTGAGCTAGAGTCGGTCGCAAAACACAGCAGAAAAGCAACTGGGTTGGTACGGACAATAGCTAGGTCTAAAAAGAATACGCTTATAAGAAGAAAGTTAGGTGCAGGAGAAGGAAGAAGACGTGGAAAGTCAATGTGTAAAAGAAATAGAAGAACTAGAAAGGAAGAGACGTAAAAGTTTAAACGAAGTAAGGGGGCTAACGAGGAATCAGAATGTATGAATGAAATGGATCAAGCAATAAAGTAAACGACACCCTGTGTGGATAAAATTATGGAAAGAAAGGCAAGATCAAAGTGGTCTCGTACAAAATTACAAATTCGCGAGAACCATAGCAGCAAGCCAGTATGCGTTGCATTAACATTTTTGATGAAATGCTTCTAAATTTTTGCAAATACATAACAAAGTAACGGCCTTGTTTACTTGCAATAGTAAAAGTGTTAATCTGTAGGAGGAACCAAAACACCCACGTCAAATTCTTCTTTAAAACACTTTTGGACACTTACCGAGTGGGCCCATACTGTGACCGTTGCTCGGATGCATGTGGGGCCCGCCAGGGCCCGGATGACCGTGGTAGTTGTTATCTGGCGAGGGTGGATGTGGAGATGTGAGCTCCGGACCTCCATAGGAGTGAAAGTGGGTATTCATAGCTGCAAGAGCGCTGGCTGCCAGCTTGCCGGTAGAAGCGCCTGCCAGAGCGCTTACAGGACACTCGAAAATAATCCTTTCAGCGGGATTTGACCACACGGAGAAAAAGTTGGGATGTGTTTATCTCTGGTCTGAAACAAAAGAAAAAGTTAATCAGAAAAAAATTATAATACGGTTTGAAGATCGTAACAACAACGTTTCTGATGCTAGTGACGATATCCATTAAGTTAAATGACATGATAATTATGCATTCAGATATGTATCATTCATTGTATTATTCCAAAATTGAATATTTACGGGTTAGGAAAGAACATAATATCATCTTTATTGTTCAATAGAAAAGATAGAACAATCCAAAAACGAAGATTAGCTAACGCTAGTCTTCCATTTAAAGATTATTCACAATATTCACAAAACAAAATACATTACTAAAAATAATTAGGGGCTATTCCATAAAAATGAAATGAATTTAAACAAAAATTGATTTTGCATACTGTTTAGTTTCAGTGTTTTAGTTTCAATATTTGGAAGTACCACATATTATTGTGTTTTAAACTTGTTAGAAAGTTTAATGTGATCTTGCCCGAAGAGTATAAAATGCTGTATTTTGAATGTAGAAAAAAAAACTACTATAAAAGTAAAAGCATTCAATTTTAAAGAAATTTCATTGCAATAGTTCTTACAAAAAATAGAGATGAATAACGCGTATGATCATGCACAGTTGGAAATGCTGGGCAGGCTGATGGCATGGACTGGATTAGAGTATTGAACAATTCTGGAAGGATTATATCCTATTCGTCCCTGACAGCAATTTATAATTTTTGTTGCGGTCTCGGTGGTATATTTCGCGAAGCAACACATGCCCCCAAAGCATCCCAAGCGTGCTGTGCTGGATTACCATCTAAGGAATTGGCTGGCTACTAAATTCTCTCTATACCAACTTCATAAAATCACGCTGTTTGCTCGATTGGGACGAGCATTATTGTCCATAAGAACGAATTGCGCTCGCACTGCTGCTGTACACGGAAGAACAATGGATCACAGAATTTCATCCAGTTATCTCTAATCTGCGAGAGCTATTTTTCTTATAAAATAAAGGTCGGTGTGCCGTGCAGCTCTTATCTCGACCCATTACAATATTGAGGTCGTCGGGTCCACGCCAAATCAGAATACGTCTACCATCTGGCTGCAAAGTAAATCTCAATTCATCACCCAATAATATTCCCCTCCATTCATTATGACCACAATCGACATGCTTGTTAGCCCATATTCTACGGGCTTTTGTGCTGGGTGAATTATTTCCAATCCAGAAATCCAGAAATTACGTTTTGGCTCACTTCAGCAACACTTTGTGTTAAAACTAAAAATTGCAAATCTCTGCTACTAATCACAGCTGCAACCAGAAGCGCGTTGAAGCCTACTTTTATACAAAAAGCTTTGTCGAAGGAGCTGATTAAAGACAGTTTTGAACTCTTATGGAACTGACATTCGTTTTTTTCCTATGACTCATTGGATATAACTCATAGGGGATATGTTGCGTCGGTTGCACAGAATTTGAGTGCATGTGTGGCATCGGAGCTATTCGTCTCGGGTTTGATACTCTTGATCTTATTTCTTTGCACCAACTTTCTGTATCTTTAATAATTTGCAGGATGTTCTCCTTTGCATAATGCATCTTGCTGGTAAGTTTCTTGTTTTTTTACATGCTTTTATAGCGTCTGGATCTCCACATTTCACACAGGCAAAAACAGGTTACAATATGCTTTTATATGATTAAATTGTGGACAAGGAGTACATTGCATAAGCCATTTCTTTTTATTTCCTGGCTCCACTTTAATAGAATAGTTTCTCAAATAGTGTAAAATAACAAACGTAAAGATACGTAAAGATTTGAAAATCAACCTGTTGAAGTTGATCATCTTTAAAAACTTCCTTTCTAATAAGCCGTTCCTTTGCGCCAATATATAAACGGCGAGATTTATAATGACGAAATTACGAAACCGAGACTTGTTAGTTGTTCCGTACATTTCCTCCCCACTCAACTTTCGGCGCAATGGTAAGAGGAAGAGGATCCGTTTAATTGTTCATTATATGGTGCCTAACTTACTTTTAATGAAGATTAATAAAGTATCTGATTAAAAGCATCTCCTAGTCGAACGCTCCTCCAACTTTCCACTCGTTAAATAGCTCGCCGCGAAGCAACGGATTCATAAAAGGGGCCCCGACTGCCGCCGACTGCTTTTACGTTGACTGTTGTTGCTCTCTCCAGCCCCACCGCAGATTTTAATACTTTACGTCGAAGATTTAAGGGGATAGCGGAAAAGAGAGGGTAGATACCGACTTAATCGTTCCAGTATATTCAAACGGTGAATTATTACATACTCAGAGTACTCTGCAAACATACAAAATGTATCAAGAAAATGTATAACCAAAAAATTACGACGTTAACATAAAAGAAACAACTACCACCTACCAAAGGCTATTCAGCTCAATTTTACAAGGTCGCTGACATCTAACCCTTGAGATTTCACGATGCAACTAAGGGGGAAACAACACAGTGCAGTAATTATCCAACTCCACCCGTCGTAGTACAGCGCAAGAATTCCCATGCAGAGGTGTAGCGTTTAATTTCATTACCGGCGGATTTATTACAACAGCCGAGATGGCAAGTAGATGAGTATCTCATTTTTTAATTTTACGCTTCGATAAATTGTCGTTAGCCGGTTTACTTTTGGTTCGCTCTACCTGAACGCCTATGTCCTCGCGACTATTAACAATCCAGGTGGTTGGTCTCCTCTGGTTTGTTCTCGGAAATAGGGATTTTGGGGTCATTGTTTTAAAAATCGGACGCAACGTCTTCGAGGAAAAAGAATATTAGACACCTGTGCGAGGTTTCGTTGTGTATCATTGGAGATATTTACGAAAAGACGAATTGTATGAAATTACACAAAAATAAGCTGAAGTGGTTAAATATGGTAGGCACAAATAAGCAGTGTGATTGTGAAACCGTGTTGAAAGGAAGACCGAAATGGCAGGTATATAAACTTAGATACTTGCTTTACTTTGGGGGCTACCTTATTTTCTAAAGAAATAGAATATTATTTGGCTTGTAACGTGAGGGCATAGAATTATCAAGCAATTAAATGTGGTAGCTGAAAATAGGCGGTGATGGTGAAACTTTGTAAAACAATTACTTTTGAAAATAATTTATTCGGGAGATAAATACTCGTATTATTAAAAAATTGGCAATTAAATAGCATTATTCCTGTTTTTAAAGGTAAATAATTATTTCTTCATATTACAGTAAGAACTAATTTATAAAATAATAGTAGAAACTTTATAGTTTAGTAGCATTGTCATATCAGGTAGGAAGAGGTACATATAGAAGATCATATGTATATTTGTAACTATTGGATAATTGTAGGAAAACATATTTTGTGTAGAATTGTTTTTAAAAGTAAATATACCGTTTTCTGAATGCACTGAAAAAAGCCCTGGTAAAATCAGAGACTTTACTTCAACCAGTATGTAAATTTTACAGAGTTCATTATGCATTCTTCGGTGCAACAAAATTACAGGTAACTTCTAAAAATACCTGTAAATGGGAATAATCCATCAGAAAATGTAAAATTTATTGCTACTGTATTTTTAATAAATTTATTATTATTACTGCACACTGATTGCTATTGACAAATTTACAATAGGAATGTGAAATCACAACTATCTAGTATGTCTCGTCGAATCGGAATCCGTCAAAAAGGTTGCAAGTGTTTCCCTCGCAGTGACTCATAAACCCAAAGCGGTGTCGAAATATATGTTTCTTTGCTGTTGTTTGCAATTCATTGAAATATAAGAAAAGGCAAATAATTTTGTACTTTATATTGACATTATTGTACTTATGGACATTTTTAATTCTTCAGTTTGTGATATTAAATTTAAATTATTTATGTTTCCTTTTAAATTGCTTTCAGGTTTTGTTAGTATTACAGAAATGGCATTCCCTTCATTGAACAGAATTTGTTTCGATTGTGCTTCTACGAATTTTGTATACAAGTTTTCCTATGATAATAATAATAATAATAATAATAATCTTTAATACCCAACAGATTTAAAACAAAAATCCAATTACAGGGAAATGCAA
>JARFOC010000330.1:1228467-1266067 GCA_031763485.1 Osmoderma eremita | reverse complement strand
AAGCCGAAGAAGAGACTGCTTCCACGTGCCAAGAAAATGACAACCGCGAGTCAAAAAGTACACCGAGATCCCTGAATAGGCTCACCTTGGGGATGTTAACATTGGACACAGTGTAGTCAAATATAATCGGATTAGAGGAACGAGTAAAGGTAAGAACAGCACATTTATCGACGTTCAATTGAATGCTATTAGAAGAGCACCAATCATTCACTGCTTTTAGGTTTTTTTGTAGATTTAAAGAATCGGAAGTGGAGGTAATGCAACTGTAGATCTTAAGATCGTCAGCGTAAGCAAGAACGTTACAGTCCAGAGAAAGCAATTCACGTAAATATTGAAGAGAAGTGGACCTAAATTTGAACCCTGAGGCCCACTAGATGCAACAAATGATTGATATGATTGGATTAGAGCAACAACTGCAGAGCAAAATCTAATAGAAGATAACTTTGATATTAACGTCGCATGGTTAATCGTGTCGAAAGCTTTGCTGAAGTCTGTGAAAATTACATTCACCTGAAGCCGTTTGTCAAGATTTTCACTAATATACTGGGTGAGCTCAATCAAGTTAGTAGTAGTTGAACGTCCAGTAATAAATCCATGCTGGTGAATAGACAGGTGAGGCTTGACGCAGTTATAAAGTCTGTCATAGAGAAGTTGTTCAAAAACCTTAGCACAATTAGACAGAATGCTAATTGGTCTATAATTGTAAATATTACTTCTGTCACCTTTTTTAAAAACTGGCGTGATTCTGCTGATTTTCCAAGAAATAGGAAAGGTAGACGTACGAACGGCCATATTAAAAATCCCACAAAGTGGCCCGCACAAAACTGGAGCGCAGTCTCGAAGAGAAAAACTGGGTAAAGAGTCACATCCGCAAACCATGGCTGATTTTAGTTTTTTTCAAAGCACGGAGGACTTCATCGGGAGTAAAGTACCCAATATTAAAAGAGCAAGGATTGAAGTCAGAAAAAGTATTACAACAATATCTCAATCTTACGATACATGTAAAGAGCGTTTAATTTACTGGATATTTAATCACTTAAAATAAATTCTTTTTGAAGTAATAATCATTTTCTATATTCCGGAATGCCGATATACAGTAGCGCCGCGAAAAATATCATGTCATCACTTTTTGCTTATACTACGTATTTGTTACCGCTCCGAAATGCACACATCTTTTGGGGTTTTTATAGCATGGAATTTATCCTTTGTAAATGTATTTACTATTTTAAATTAACCAGAATTTCAAATTGGTAAAGTACAGAAGCTGCTTGAATTAACTCAAGGTAGAGACTACGATAAACAAACCGCTGAATTTGTTAAATGTCAATTGATTGGTTGATAATTATACTAATATTTTTTTTTTTCGAAATTAGATAACATGTTTAACTCGTTTTTTCAAGGTCACGGATATTATCTACTTCTACAGCTTAACGTTATTATTGCCAGTGACGTCAGAAATAGCTAGGAAAAAGTTCAAATCAGCGACAAGTTTGGAAGTCAATTTGAAATATAGTGCTCAAAAAGTTTGTTACACGTATCAAGGCTGTATTTTTTTTTAATGACAAATTTTGTATGTTTTTACATTTTGTGATTGTCCTCGATAACACGATTTCAACAAAGTACCCGAATATATAATTCTATTCTATTTTCTATAATTATACAGAAGATTCCTGGGTCATTAAAAATTATTTCATATGTACAGTTGCGGTCAGGTAATTAAGGACATAGGACATACACGTGATAAGTTTCAAATAAGTCTGAACCATGTATATTCACAGAACCGAATTTTATTCTATACCATTGTTAACACTCTGTCTACTTGCAAATACAAAAAATATAACATAGGTAATACCATTCGTCAGAAAAATAAGTAAAAGGAATTGTTTCTAAATCCTGAAATAGCGCGTCAACTAATTAAGGACATTACAATGTATTGCATGATACTGTCTCAAGCCGTCTTATATTTCACAAAAATTTTGTACGATATCCGTTATTTCTTATAACTGCTTCACACCGAATTGGCATGGATTGAATTAATTGCTTACAACGCTCGGAGGTTATGCTTTGCCAAGCACGCTCGACGGTTGTGCACAGATCATCAAAATTTCTATAGGTTTTTTGTTTTACAACGCGTTTAACGTCACACCACAAATTCTCGATGGGGTTGAGGTCAGAGCTACAAGAAGGTCACTCTAGAACCTCAACCGCATGATCTAATAAAAATTTCTTCACAGCTTTGGCGGTATGCTTGGGGTCGTTGTCATATTGATAAACCCAAACAACCGGTGGGAATTCATCTGAATACGGTATCAAAACGTTTTCTAAAATATGAACATACACGCTTGTATCCATAATTTCAGGAATTCGAAATACAGGTCCTACACCGCGGCAAGAAAAGCAATCGTTTTTCGCGATTTTTCGCATTAACAAACGGCTTCTTACGGGCTACTCTACCATAAAGGTTTACTTCTCATAAACGTGTATCCAGTTTTGCATTAATTTCGCCTTGAATTTGTACAGCCTTACTATTCTCCTATCCATTCCAGCAGATGCTTTCTTCGGTCGTACTCTTCGTGGCACAGTATCTGTTGTCTGATGCTTTTACAGTATGTTCAACCATTGTTTTTGAAAATTTTAGATGCGTCGCAATTTTTCGATACGACCACCTTTGTTCCCTCAATGTCTTGATTATCTTTGTTCGCTCCGGCGTACAACTCTTTCGTTTTCCCATGATTAGGATAATTAAAATTTAAAATTTCGCTTTGACAATACACAACTACAACTAATATAATGTCTACCATAAAATTTTTACTTATTAATCCACTTACATGTACGAATTCACAAGCGTCCTTAATTAGGTGATGTTAACAGCACAACTGGGTCAACTGATACTATTTTGTAGTGCGCGAGCTATGAAGTACCGGATTGTAGTCGCACATAAATGGGGAAAGTACCTACACACAATATGAACCACCATATCTGTAATGGATTTTTGACCCGCCTCTTTCAACTATACACGATTTACGAAATTTTATCAAGCTGTCCTTAATTATCTAACCGCAACTGTATATCAAATGTAAATTTTGTATGTTGTTTTACTTGCAGAAACAAAATAGCTTCCTGTTACTGTTGTTGTATTTTAGAACAAAAAATGACTTTAGAAATACACGTATTAGACACCTGGATGTTGTTAAAGCAACACTCTGTAAATTCAACAAAATGCAACGTTCGAAGCTACAAAATTATATGTAGCACGAATACCATCAGGTGGTTAAATTAACCAAAGTGTTTCTTTGCATCAATAAAATCGTTTGGTTATTTTAATCAAAAAATGTGCTGACAACCTAACGAAAATATATTGTCCAACAGAGGAAACACAAATGTTGGACCAACAATTCCATGCTATAAAGTTACCACACTATTATTTCTTTCCATTAACAAAACTGAGTTTAACCAGAAGAAAACGTTAACACAACACCTGTGTTTGCTCAAGCCAATGTAATATATCCAGTTGATTAACCAAATTTTGGTTAATCCAACTTCTTCTCTCAGTGTAATAAGATTTGAGTAAACTAATTAATTCAAATGCTTATTGACGTCTCTCAGACTGCAAAGATGATTTCGGTACACTGCATTTGTAAACGGCACCTTTTTTCAATATTTGGCTAAAGTGCGTTTTACAAACGTTGATTAAAGATGTGGCAACAAATATACTTTAATTTCTAGCTACATCACGGTGCAAAACATGATTTAATAGTTAATCCACTAAAACCGTTTAAATTTATAGTTTGCACAAAGTAATAAAAAAACTAGAGAACCGCTAGTGATTTATTATTTCTGTTGAATTAGTTTATTAATATAATGATCGAATAAAGATTCAGCACAGGCAAAACTAATATTACTTTTATTATAAGGAAAAAAAACCGACCTAAGTATAATATAGATAATTTTTTCACAATTCATTTATGCAGTCACTCATTTCTACTACCATACTTTTCTGCTACTCTCTAAGCAGATGAGTTTTTTGCATAAAATGCAAGTGTATGCAGTTTTTCTTTGGCTTTTGGAAGGACATATGCGACCAGTTTTCCTTGTTGGTAGCCCTTCTTCAGCATTAGGCTCAGTATTAGGGTTTTTATATTTTGCCCGCATTTTGTCTAATTTGACGTTGGTCCACTGAAGCGTTAGTTAGAGCATATCTTCGGTATATCTTCAAGACTAGCCTTTCTTGGAGATTTAGCAGGATCTTTAAACTCTGGTAATTGGACCACAACATCGTGACTGAAAGCGCGCACAGCTTTTGGTGTAGCCGGAGTAGCTGCCCATTTCAATTTATTTTTACTATAATAGTGGTGCGAATTTTGTTCTTCTTGGTTTTCTTCATCGATATCGATTGTTGAAGGTTGCGCAGGGTCAGATTTGTCACATTCAGATTCATCACTTTTTTCACTTTCAGCATAAAATTCCTCATCTCAACTGTCTACATCACTTTCTACAAAGTTATACCGTTCAAGTAATACTTCGTCAAAGTCCTCATCACCATGCCTAACTGTTTTTGATGTTTTCGGTTTTGAAATCATTGCGAACTATATACGACGCCAACCTCTTAAGTGTTACGCTAATGTTACACTAACAGAGACGTACGGTCACAAAGACCGCGAGTAAATTACTGACTCAAATATATTCGCATAAGTAAATGTAAACAATGATTACGTCATTGTGATATGTCACGATGCATTTATTGAAAGGTACCTAAGAGGAAAACACCAGGCGGCAACGGTAAATAATCAAATTCAGAAAAAAGAGAATCACCGGAGCGGTCTCACAGACTGCATGTCTCCGGTTACGGGTTAAAGACAAAAATGAAAGTCGTTGATTTAAATGTATGACATGTAAAAGGAAAATTTTTGATATTGTGTGTCTAACCAAACTTGGTCTTAACTAATGATGGTTGGTATCAAAACCACAATTCTAACCTTCTGTAATTGTGCTTCACAAATAGAGCAAAACCGCACTTGTGGTTTTCCAAAACTAACGAAATTAGCTCCAATTTTATTGGGTAGAAATACGACAGGATCCAAACAGGCACCTAAAGCAGAATAAAATAGTAGGAGCCTATGGTTTGAATGATGACCAGTGGACACTCTGTTACTATACTAGTGGTTGGTGAAGAACATATCTTCCAATTGTGTCCGGCACTTCTTTCCTTTATAATTTCTAATCAAAATGGCAACTCAGTTGCCTAAGCCCGTATTTTGGAGGGCATTTTCTCAACTCGCCATGTCTCATCTCGCTACACGAAAGTTTTTGACCAGTTTTGGTGCCAAGTCGCCACGCGAATCCTAATACCAAAATAAAACAGTGCCAATCACCCACGACATTCTCCTAGACAGTATTTTAATGCCTAAAATCTGCGACCACTATTATTAAAGGATTCTCTATTTTAAGTAAACTGGTACAGCCGCAGAAAAGTACACAGGTATGATAACAATAATTGGGACAATAGCAATTAAAGATATTATTGCCAATATCTTGGTCGAACTAGTATTACCTCTTTTCTGTAAAAAAACTTAAGCACTGGATAATTGAAACAATATGAACTTCAATGCTTTAACTAAATCAGATTTAAATAATTGTAGGAAGGGATGTAGAAATTATTTAGTGTATTAGGGTTAATGTTTTCTGAAGCGAGCATTTAATGCCATATAGGCTAGCAGTTGTGTACGTGAGACTTAGAATAAGTTCAGTTGCAAGACAACAACGTGCCAATAGGATCGCAAGTTCTGAATGTTTTTGAGTTTTTGAGAAATGCAGAAAAAATTACGTTAATGCATCACCGAAAATAGCTTTGAAGACTTTTTCAAAGTTCTTCTTGTTTAGCAAATAATACCCTAATATTGATTAGTTAATGGTAAGCTGCAAAGCAAAAGACGAATCTTCACCTTTCTTTGAAAATAATATGCAGAAACCTACGCAAAAAGGCAAAGGGTGGCGTGACGACTTGACCCATGGTGAGATGGGAGTAATTCTTTTAAAGTTAGTCGCATTGAAGTGGCAAGGGCAAGTTTTTAATTTGGTTCAACTAAAGCGTAATCAATAAAAACAAATCTTGAAAATACTTATATGCAAAATTTACGTGACGAAGCAGGTTATAAAAATAGAGAGGACCTAAAGTTTAAAAATTAAATTGCCCAATCAAATCTAATATATTCGAAAAGAATTGAACTGAATCACAATGTACAAATTTTATTAAATCCCCTTGAAAATCGGGAAATAGCTAATCCACCATTCGATACATTTAAAAAGCCCGCTCGTTATGATATCTCCGGTTATACTTTTCAGTATAATTGCAACGTTTCAATACAAGAGAACCCTCCTGGTAATTCAATAGTCGACCATTACCTCATTATTCTCCCGAAAGGTCCGCAAGAGTGCCAGCTGTCCTTGGCTTTTGAACGCATTTGATTGAGTATGTGCAGTGGAGAATGACGCAATAAATCAAAAATTCTAAAGAATGTCATTACGGTAAAGTGATGAGAAATTTACGACAATATATCCGTAGGTAGAGATCTGTGAAATAAACAGAATATATTCTCGTAACAGACGGATATTAGGGTTGCTTTAAGTATTCATATATGAAAATATGTAGGTTTGCAGGTACGAAATGAAAAATAAATTCGGCATATTTTATTATGAATATCTAATGTGTAATGTTTGCTCGATTTACGAAGCTATCGCAACAAAATGAACGTTTGAGAAGTAACATTGTATCATGGAAAGGTAAACGTGAAAGTTATACAATGTATGTAATAACAATATAATTTACTTTGGAAGTAAGTTTTAAATTACACACTCCCATAAACAGGTAGGTCGATGGGTGTCTGGACCCAAAACCGGCGTCGTCTATCGAACAAAGCCACAGAGAAGAGGAGTAGTAGCACATCATGGATGCACTGCCGGCCGCTAAAATATAAGTTTGTAGGTAAACCTTCTTGCGACTGTTATTATGGCGGTAAGTGGAACTACAAATTACTAAGTGCTGGACGTGTATTTGCCGTAAATAACCTAAGTTCGGTTCGGTTCGTCCGGCCGTGCCTCCTACTCAGGCAAACGTACGGTATTCTTCGTTCTGTAATTATCCGTTCTTTTGCAGGACGTCGACCGCGTTACCATGTTGAGAAAAAAAAGGAGCGCACGACATTCGAAATGACGTAAAACTAAGTGGGTGGTATGAACACAGAATCCCAAACAAGAATGAGTCTGTGGAAAACAATATATACGGACGATACTTATAGGGGATTGTGATTCACTGTTTATTAAGACTACGTACTGGTGAATATCAAAAGAAATTCAATTATATTAAATGGAATCAGAAACATGTACATATATAGAGCTAAAAAAAGCTGACACTTTGAAATCTGTGGAATGTTAAGTAATTGGGGATTAGGTAATCATTGTCCATTAGCATTAAATATTAGTTATTTAATTTCAAACTCTTTCTTGTCTGTTTATTTTTAAAAGTGATTGAAATAATACTTCATGTTTATCTTTTGCAGTGGAAAATACCCTTACCACCTCGATGAGTGAAGAACTTCTGGATACGTATTTCGGCAACTAAGTTGCCATCCTCAGCAGAAACTACGAAGAAGATAATGTTAGACGTCGCACTCTGGGAGATTTGCACCACACAGAACACCACTTGAATAACACTACTAACATTACTATTACTATTTTTTGCAGTGGAAATCAACACTTAGAACATTTATTAAAATCTATTATCAGTAAACAGACAAAGAGGTCTATCCAAACTAGGTATAAGGAACATATTTCGCACTACCGATATGGGAGAGCGGATATATCTGGCGTTACATATGGTAAAAACCGGACATAATATAAATATAGATAATTTAAAACTAATGAAATCGGTAACATCGACGCGCGAGCTAGGTGCTTATGCATCCATTTATATTAAAAAGAATAAAAACCTTCTTAATCGGGAAGAAGCACCCTCGTCATTTTCCGTACTAATCTATTTATTGGAGTAATAAAGGCGTAGGTACACTTGAGAACACTCGGGTGGTCCTTCTAAGAATTTTGCGTCCGGGGTGTGCGAGCAGGTTGTACATATGTTAGGGATAGGTAGAGCGAATGAAGGGAAAAAAAGGAGTGCATGTTTCTAGTTTTAAGTTATTTTCGCGCTCAGTCAGTTATTCGACTTGATAATGGGAATCCACGTGTTTCCGAAACACATGGCGTCCCGAATTAATTATCCTTGTGCGGGTGGAGTAATCCGAACAGTGTGTTTAAAATCTATTACATTATATGCATATATTGTATTTGCTTCAACTAAGATAATAATATCCCCATTTATTTCATACACACAAAAGTATGAAACACGTAAAAAAAAACACAAGATAAGTATGCAAATACAGTAACAATTGACTACCAAAAAATTCCCAATAACAAAAAGAACTATTATACATTATTACACAAAAAAATCCTAAAGATGGTGTTAGCATTTTGTAATTAGTAGTTGTTTTAGGTTGTATCTAAAAACTTGTGTATTATAGTCTCTAAATTCTCTAGAAACTACTGTAAATTTTGAGAACTTTCGACACTACACATTTATGTATTTGTGCATAAGTCGTCTGTGGGACACAAAATGTGGTCTTTTTTGCACTCTCGCGTATTGTAGTTGTGGTTAGTCTCATGTTGTCCAATCACTTTACTATGTTTTTTTCTCACGGAACACGCGCATTTGTAGATGTCCTGGTAAAGTAACTAAGTTGCATGCTGTAAATGTTTCTCTATGTGTTTCCCTACGTTTTAGTTTGAAGACACCTCTTAGACACGCTTTCTGTAACTTGACGATTCTATCTACCTCAGATGAATTGCCCCAAAAAATAATCCCGGCTCCTACATAGGCGTGATATGTTGCTAGAACTGCTTCTGCACGGACTTCTGTTGATGTTGTTCTCAATGCGTAGACCATCCCTGACAATTTTAGGTTGTTGTTAAGCTCCACTCCTGAGAACTTTACGTTATTTACTGATACTAGTTGTTGTTGATCATAGGTAATTGTTGTATTGACATTTTTCTTAAAGAGAATTAAGAGAGTCAACATATTAATCCATCCATTCTTAAAATTGTTTCGAAGTTTTTTTTCAAGTATTACCATATAGTGTAATAATGGGCTGGGTACATAGCCAGGTGGGTTATATTATTAAATATAAACCCAGTACTTCGCCCAGATTTATTTCTGTTGTTTTCTTTTTTTAAACTACAAAATCTTGCTTCTATGTATCTACATATCTATTTATAAATAAGCTTTATGTTTATTAATGTTATCTCTTAAATGGTATCAGCGAATATTTTTAATAATCTTTGGTGGTATACGAAATGATATGATTAGATTAAAATTGGTTGTTACATTTTTATTACCGGCAGATTAATGATTACTAATTGGTGCTTTGTGTTTTCCGAGTACAAATACTACTTACCAAGATATTTTATGAAACCTACTGACGCCAGCTAATATTTTACCGACCCTGTTTCGAAATATAAAGAATCAATGATGATTATTTTTTCATCTATATCCCTATTAAAACTACATTCGTACAAGAAACCGGTTTTAATAAAAAAAAGTTATGTGCTGAGATAAAACCGGTTCCGGAAGTATATTGAAATTTTGTGGATTACTTTCGTTGTACAAACATTAGAATTGCAAAAAAACGTGTTTTATTCAACCATATTTGGTGGGTTTGATATGTAACTCTTACATGTATGATAGCAAACTTTATTTTTGCTAATGCACAAATTGCTACCATTCGTCAAAAAAAAAAAAAAACAGGAAAAAAATGACATGGTTACAGGTAATTACTATTATTAGGTCATCGACCTTATTAGTTAAATATCCTTCTCTGTTATAGAATGTTTTGTAGAGTAAATATTTCTTCATTATCTCCTTTAATGAACTACTACACTCCATTCACTTTAAGAAAGCAGTGGTGGGCGCTGTATCTGTCGACGTATCACACAGGAGCAATAAGGATATATTCGGAAATAGCCGCAAATTCAAATTTATTTCAATAGGAACAGCTGACTAAAATCGAGTTCTGACAAGAACTATTTTGGAGACAATATTTAAAATATAAAAAAATATAAGCAAACAACAATTTGATAGAAAATACAAGAAAGCAGCGGACTCAGAGCGGAATACAACGACTGAATTTGACCAATGACATTACAGTAAACATAGAAAACGCAGTCATCAGTGATATTTCATTTTATCCAACATAAATTCATTGCGCGAAAATTATATCCTTTTCGTATGCGTAAATCTATCGCGGATTTCAGCCAATAGTAAGCTGAGATATTTTCCAACGCTGTTTTCTTACAATGAATGGACTTTTGGGGAATTCTGATGTAATCTAGTAGAACGAAAACATAACGCTATAAAAAATTGTACAATTTTTACTTTTACTTAATCTCAAGTAATTCAAGCTGATGTCGTTATTGCCCCTCGTGAGAGAATTATGGTATTAGTGTTATAATTACATAAATTTACTCTGGCAAAAGCTAGACACTCTAGGATATAAAGGCTGGGGTAGTCAAGATTTGCTATGATTTATATATATTTTTACAATCATCAACGCAATTTAAGTTAGCAATTATTCTAATATATTTACGTCGAACCTTAAAAAAACTCTTTTTAGGTTGCTGCTGTGTCTCCACACCAATACAGCAGAGCTCACCGATAAATGGAAGAAGGAGAAGTAGATTAATTTATGATACGCTGACAACAGTTCATTGCTCAACTTCTAATTAAAAAACCTGACAGATTTTTTTTTTACTTAACTCATCTATGTGACTTTCCCATGTTAATTTCTGATCTGAAAGAACGCTCACACATTTTGTATAATGTACTTAGCTACTGAATACTGAAATGTATGATTTGCATTACCCCTTATATGTCATGGCTCATATTTCAGACACTTATGGACACACCATTGTTTTAGCCAGAATTTACACACAAGTTAATTTTGCCTGAGTTATCTTTAAGCATCTCCTCTAAGTACTAAGTAAAAAATTGTAAATTAAGAATTATTGTAAACTTTTAGTGAAAGAAATACTAGAACCATAGTAAATAAGAGACTGTTCTGTATACATTTTTTAATTGTACTTTGTATTTTAATTGGATAATATTTGTAAGTGCTGGAATTTGCAAGCATTAAAATACCTTCCTATAACAAGAGAAAGTTGCTTATTGTTAAGGAAAAGAAACTGACTCTCATGTTTTCGAACCTTACCTATCAATGCAAATTTCGCATAACTTATTCACTTTGGCAGGAATTTTACCAAATAAATCGCTTACAGATATCATTTCCATACACATACAGAGATAAAATCTACCTTCGTATTAGACTAGGGTTAAATTTGATCTTACCAATGTAACTAGAGGTTAAGGAATACTAGGCTGGAGAGAAATGTGTGACCACAAAACCATAAATATTCAAAAAGCCAAAAGCGGAAGGAAATAAAAAATTCAATTCGGAAATTTTCAATTTATCACCTGACTTAATTTCAACGTTTTCCCATTTTTTCTGGTACCCCAGAGCACGAGAGCGTTAATTTGCAAGTTTGTTCTCCTTTTCCCGGACCGGCTCGCGGAAGTGAAGTACGTAATTTTTACTCCCGCAAAAATTACCACTGCTCACATAACCATCTAGCGTGGCGCGGCAGCAAGGCCCAACGAAACGGTAAATAAAAGAAAAAATTAGAAATTCCGATTTTCCCCGATCATAAATAAGATATATGCATTCAATATACACACATAATTAAATAACATAAATTGTACGGTTCGCCCAACGTTTCCAAACCCGCCTAAGTTAAAATATAAGCAATATTACATTACAAACAACAGAAACTGCTAAGGGTCGGGGCGTACGAATTATTGCAGTCCCGGAGCGGTGGGAATGGCTATTTTATCGAGTGGCGAGAGGGAAGAGGGTGGACTGATACTCTTTCGTTCTTTTTTCCGTTGGGGGAGAGAGAATTAGAAAGGTTAGGGAACTGTAATTATGTTACCGTAGGGGAAGGTAATTGCTTTTTAAAACGCGCCTCAAATCGTAAAAAAAGGTAAATTGCAAAATTTGATATTATTTTAATGTCAGCGGATTATTTTGTAATTAAATTAACAGATGGGAATTTTGGGTTGCGTAAAAAAGCCTTTATTCTCCCGCTCGAAAGCATTGGTAACAAAGTCCATTCCGGTGGATTTACAGCAGATCGGTAATACACGATAAAATAATTTCATTTTACCTCTGCGTTTGAGCTGGATCTAGCTACAATTTTAGTGAATTAAAAAATATGTTGTAGGTACAAGCAAAATTGCACATTTTATACCTTTATCCTTTCAAACATTTCGGTAAATTAAATCTATAAACACCGATTCCAATAAATGGTTTTTCTAACAGCATTATCCAACGGCCTCAATCTAGTTATAGTTCCCAAGAACTATAACTACTGATCATTCACACAGAAAAACGATTTCTTGATTGAAATAAAAATATTTTCTTGACTATATTCACTTAACAGAAGTAAATATTCACTTCGTTCAAGAAATTAAACCTCTTCGCATAAAATGTTTTATTTTCTTGAAATGCTGCTGAAACCAAATAATAATTTTCTTCGTCCAAGTATTTTAAATACTATAATCTAGTTATTCAATAATAGCGGGAACTGCGCATGCCTAAACGTAAGTTTTTGATTCTTATTGGTATCCCAGATCATCTGATCTAACAGTGGGGATGCCAGGAGACGGACACGCGACACGTCATGATTGCATCAGATATTACCGATGGTGGTGTGCGGGGGTAGTTATTCATAGTTATGTTATCATGGTGGTTGTACTTGTCTTTAAGAGGTATTTATTTATCTATTTAATAGTTTCATCATATTAAAATTATAATATTACACAGTTAGCTTATGTAGCATATTTTGTAGGTACCATGAGTGCGTACGAATACGCCATAAAGGCGATATTGTATGAATGGCGTTCTACAAATGTAGATGATGCAATAGCCCGAGGTAATTTTGAATTAGTTTCAGACTCCTGCTGATATTGAAGTACGAATAGGAAAAACAAAAGAAAAGGCAGCCATTCGAAATTATCTGGTTCAACCCTACATTCTTGTTAAGTTGCCATTTTAATCTGATACTTATATGTACATTTAATATTATAAATTGTATGTTTCAATTCCTAATACTAATCTTCTTTTATAAAAATAATACCTTTAGAAAATATATAATAAAACAAACATTTTGCATTCCTATATTATATTCATCTAGTGCTAAGAATTATATTATTAGAGGTATTATGAATCGCCATCAGGATAAGTTTGAATGTTGGTTTAGTTTACTGCAGTATTGAACACCTACATCGATAGTTTTTTTATGGATTCTTTTATGAATCTTCACACATGTGTTTATTTTTTGTAATTAGTAACACCTGTATGAATAAATTTGTATCTGCTAGCATTCTCTTGTTTCCAAATAGTTTTGGTTAAAGATTACTACTTACTATTACTAGGTAGAAATATTAATTCATAAAGCCGTCTTTCAATTTAATACCACAATGTTCAACCATCATTTTAGAAATGAACTCAGATTACTTTTTTGCAAATTTGATATGTAGGTACAGTTAAGCAATTTCTTATCCGAACGATGTGAGTGGGAGGAAAGAATGCGGTCAACATCCGCGTGCATTCCCTTTTCTTCTACCGTGCGGGTAACTAATTCTTCGATTGTACTGAACTTACAGTATTCTTATAGGTTAGGTATAGGATACGGTGGCTTAAAATAAATTTAAGTTAAAAAATACCCCTTACCACCTTGTTGAGTAAAGAACTCTGAATACGCATTTCGGCAACTAGGTTCCCATCCTCAGCAGAGAACCACAAAAGAAAAAATGTAATGTCAAGCGTAGCACTCCGAGAACAATCCTGTTCTTAGAACGCCACTATTTATTACCCTTTGAGGTAAAGTTTCTACACAATGTTAATAACCTCCAAATCTGCTGCACTTAAGACAGGCACTTCCAGAAAAGTTACTAATCATTAATTATGAATAAATTTATTTAAAACAGATATATTTTAGAATATGCACATTGCCAAAAAAATCAAATATGCAACAAAATAAAACAGGGGGAAGACACACAAAGAAAAAAAATTAGAGGAGTTGCAAGACGCCTGCTTTCTTAAACAGCATCAATTACAAATAAAATTATTGCAAGCAAGATGTCGACATTGAGATTAAAAAGAAAAAGAGTCCTATGGGTTTAAGAATAATGGAAAGAGAACTTAAATTAAAAAATTGTAATTTTGAACACAGTTTCAACTAATTTATTTTAATTTTTTCAGTTGACAGACTTAAAAGAAGCGAGACTGATTTCATTCAGTCATTTTAATTTAAGAATCATCAAAAGTGCCAAAACAATTAACCGATGCATGCAGGCGATTGAAAGGTTTTGCCGACGCGATAGTGATAAAAGTGGGTTTGCCATTCGGAGAGACGCTGATGAAGCCTGATGGGCAGAAGCTGGAGTCCTTTTTTAGTGCTTGCTTCATTGCTGTTGCTAGTATGGTGATTCCAGCAATAAAAACCATGAGCTCGTAATGGCGTTATCGGTTAATTTTAATTTAGTTAATGAATCTCAGGCGGGAGATAAAATTATATGGACATAAAGATAATATATAAAACGAAGTATATATCTTTGACCAATATAACACTTGTCGTTTGGTCAAAGTCGCTTTGTACACTGTAACCTTTACTGTATCCATTTTATTTTAACAAATAATACCAAGTGGGTTTGAAAAAACTTTTATTGTTTGCCTCTGAATAAAATTAACCAAGAGTACCATAGTCTAACAATTGTTGGAAATACTCGTATTAACATTCAACGTAGGCTCGCATTTCCACCAACAGATTGAATCTGAATATCGATGTAGACAATTGGTTCTATACATCTTCGAAATGCACTGATATTGCGAAATTGCAGCTTGGTTGGGCACACATATAACATTTGGTGATAATCTTGGAATTGCTCTTGTAACTCCTTGTACAGCACGACTAGCTGTTGTATCCACACCTATTATATCACAATTCACTTGATGTAGCTAGGCGGGGAACAAAGAAAATAAATAGCCGAAATTTTAAAATTTTAATCAATCGGAAATGAACATGTAATTTTGTTGCTAGTATGATAAGAAATACATAAAAAAAATACAAATTTCTAAAATACCTTAATTACCCAAATTGCGTGTAAATGTTTGTGTTATTTTCTCGGAAGTGTTGTGTATTTTGTGAAATAATCTTCTTTATTGTAGTAACATATTTTAACTATCTCCGGCTGCGGACGCATATTATTATTGTATTATAAAAACCAAAATGTCGTGGGCGGAGAGAATTGAGAATTGAATGATTTAATAATCCAATTCTGGCGCCTAAATCTACCTAGGAAATAATCGTTATTAACATTTCGTATAACAACAACATGCCTAATGCAAATGGCTGTTAATAGATCTGATGGTTTAATTTGTAAAATAAGAGAGATTAAAGTTTAAATATGAACAAATCAACCAGATCCTGGCAATATATCAATCCTAACTTTAATTAATAGCTTTAAATGCACCTCTTAGTCCTAGAGAATATATGATCAAAAATTTTACAACTGGTTTTTATAGCCTAAATCTAGATTTAAAATCACTATCAATCCATATTTTAAATTGATTAGGTAAACTTAATTCTGTAAAACTGTTTAACTAACATATAAAAAAATTTAAGTCATCTAATATCGCTCTTAACATATTCATTTTAGAAAATCGTGTGCTATGTTGAAACCTAATTGTAGACCTTCAACTTCTGCCTCTGTATTTACACACAGTTAAAGAAAACTTTAACTGTTTTGTCTTGTATTAACTTAATATTAAAATATACATATAACCAAAACCCAACTGTATCCAATGCGGACAATGGACATATTTTGCTTTAATAAAATTAAAGAGTAGGACACCACCTGTAATAACGCCAGCCAAACTCTATGTTTTCACTAATTCCATATGTTTATGTCGCAATTAGAAGCACGCCTTTCACCATCTCGCGTTCCAGATTCCAAAGAAACGTTTAAATTGATTCGGCAGCCTACATAGAAGGAACATCATCATCAATTTATTTTCGTTATTAAAATTCATAACTTATACCAGCAAAACTCACACAGCACCGACTGAAGCAAACAAGCAGAAGATACACAGAGTTATTTTTAAGCCGGCCGTCATAAAATTCTAACGGGTATATTTTCGGTAATTATAGATGGTTCCACAATGGTTACTGGCAGGTTCGTAAAGAATAAAAAAAAAGCCTTTCGTCACATCACCGAATTTCTCAGCGCAAAACACGGCCGTCACCGAAATTAATAACAGTATCAGAGGTACTAAATTTAAAATCCTTCGCCGGTATTATTAACAATGGAAAAAGAAAATCGGCGAAGAAAGAGAGAGGGAACTTTTTGTTGTAATAAAAGTCGTTTATATTGCACGGACCTTCAATTTATCAAAAAAAAAATAAAGAGCAGATACGTTGAAAAATTACATCTGCAATACATGTCAAGCAGCTTTGTTCCGCGAGATTAGTGTATACGTTACGTGAGGTACCACAGGCCGTAAAAACTGTAAAAGAAGAAATAACTTCATTAAAGATGTAATCCGATTACCGGTTTGGAAATATCGGAATGAAGCGGATGATTGAACAAAGTGGAACTATATACACGAACACAAGCAACGGTGAGTTGTTTTATTAAAATCGAAAACAATTCATCAAAGATTGTTTGACTGTATGTTTTGTGTTCAAGGATTTACTACCTACTAATTGATGAGTATCATAGCCCTATGAATTACATTTTCTGTTAGTTTTTATCTCTAGTCTCTCCATCCACGTCTTCATAAAGGCTAAACCATTGGTTGGTATTAGTGTACCTACTCCTAACAAAAATCCTATTGAGCCAAAATGATGTCTTCCATTAATTTTATGACGTTTCCTTATGATTTGCTTCATGCCAATAGAAATAAGCCATAAAGGACACCCCGGTACGGTACACCTCCTGATCTGAATACATATTTTATTATAGATGTTTTGCCTAAACAACCAGCGTGCCATAGAGTATAATAAACATCCCAAATGCAGTTACAGCGGCAGGCTGGTGTATAAGAGCTACCGGTCTGCATTTAGTCAGCCCTTGTGCAGTTTTATAAAAACAACTTTTACGGCAAGAATAACTTTGGCATCATACAAGGTCATTGGTTAACTATTTTATGACATATCATTGAATTTGTATCTGCGAAAAGAAAAACTAGATGTCAATATTAACCTATTGTGAGTCATCCTAATACCTGATCAAAAACACATTGTAGCGTAAATAACACAAGAAGAAGCAGAAGATAACATAATGACCTCCATAGTTCAAATAATAAGATAGTAAAAAATCTTAAGACTTAAAATATGATTAAGTAACGATACTTAAATCCCAACACTAGAATGACAATAAAAACAACTTGTATCATGATGGACAATATTTTAGTAAATTCACTTTTTCCATACTTCATTATTGTGTTATTATTTTTCTTAAAATTTTTACTCAGCTATCATCTACTATAAGGAAAGGTTACAGTACACACTATATATAGGGTCACTTCTCACGTTCTCGAAACACGTATCCCGAATTAATCAATTTACTGTGAGGTGAGGAGTGATCCGATATGATGTGTTCACCTACTATACTTCATTTTCTTAATTAGGAGGAGCAATGTTACTTCAATCGAATGAACAACAAACTACAGCCATCAAAGCCCCCATATTAACAGCTGTTTCAGCTACTCTGTACTTTTGTACTTCAGAAACTAACACATGCTTTCGTTGAAATGTTTTATACCTTCAAACCGAAGATAAGAGTGTCCCTGCTTCAAACATCCATGCTGACAATGATCCGAAGCCCGGCACAAACATGGATTCTCCTCCTTCCCATACGGTAATTTCTGTCATTTTTCTGCTTCAGAAAAGTTAATGGTAAACATCTTCAAGCAATTGAAAAAAATATAGTGACCAAAAGGAAACTACAGTAGTCCACACATAAATCATTTATTTCTCGTATGAAATAGGGACACTGCGTTTTTACTGTATAAGACGCAATCAGTAGGAATGGTATGGAAAAACAAGATATTTGTATGAAATATATACAAGCATAATTTGAGGTTTTGCCTACTCTTAACTCACAAGTAAAATTTCCTGTTATAACAGAGGATCACTACGTCACTCATTCTAATTAAAAAATGATGAATAAGTGTTTAATCAAATTTACTAGGTACTTTACCTGATAATTCCAAACCAAAACTGTATTTCAAAGCTCCATAACTATAGAACAAAATAGCAATCGTAAAACTAACAACAATTATTGTTATATTGGCAATTGTTTTGAACCAAAAGATTTATAACCCAATTGTGAAGAGGTAACCAATTTTAGTACTTATAAAACATTACGAGACGATTTATAACGTTATAACTTTATTGCTTTATATTGTTCCAAAGAATTATCTCTACCATTTTTTTTCTATATTTCATTGTTCTCTTACGGCAAAAATTCGGTCCGCTCTCAGAGTTACATATAAATCACGTCCCGAAGAAAAAGAACGCAAAGTTAATATCAATTATCGTTCACAGATCGCGTCCGAAGCGGTACAGGTGTTATTATTGAATTACCGCGCCGTTTTTACATCTTGCCGATTGAAATATATACTCCTCGTCGACAGCAACATTATTTTTAATTTACACCCCGGGCGTACGTTTCTGCACTTCGCGAACGAATTCGCGTTAAATCAGCCGAGGGTTTTGTTTTCGAATTTGCGTGCAGAGAGCACAAAGCACTAATTTTCAATTTGCCCATTTACAGCACGATCATTTTTTTTATTTATCTACCATATGTTCGAATGCAAACGAAACAACAGTACGCGTCTAAATGCAAAAATACAATTTTGCGCAGACGAAAAACTAGTAACTGCAGTTATGGTAAAACAGAGAAGGTCGCTGAGTTAAAATGATTCGTTCGCGTTCGTCGAGGTTAATCGTTGTTTATTTTGTATTTGCCATGAAAAACTGAGGCAATTATTGATGATTTCGGAATAGAACGAACTTCATATCGTGTAATGGTCTATAATTGCTGCGGAATACACAACCATGTCCGAAGTAAAGTGTTCATCATTGCTAACATATTATTGGAGCTATGAAGTTGGTTGAATTAGAAAATTAGTTCCATTTGATGTTCTGATTGAGTTGGTGAAAACAGAGAAAAAATTAAATATTTTGCTTCCGAAATATTCACGAAAACACTTTTATTAAATGAAATAAAATTCTGAACAAAATATTGTTACTACACAAACCGACAAATTAACAAATAACAAGCCGCTGAACCCACCTAATAATTGTGACAACAATAATTCAATAGGCAATGAAAGGAATAATAATAATAATAATAACAAAACAGTAATAAATTTAAAGTACATTACACCAAAAAGCGATAAGACAATTTAACTATAACCTCAAATTTTGTAAATCTGTACAAACTTATCGTCAAAAGTATTGTCGTTTTTCTCAATACATTTATGAGTTCTCCTGGAACTTTGAGGATAGTTTTGTCAGAAATGCTACTTAAAGTGCGTCTAATTTTGGTCTGGAGCTCCATCACATTTCAATACCGTTGCTTATAAACACTAAACAAAACCCCATAGATAAAAATCTAAAGGGGTTAAGTTAGCGGATGGTGCAGGCCAACAAATTGGTGCGTTAGTGCCTATCTATCTATTATTAAAGAGCAAATTGGTAATTTAAAATAATTATGAGCAGGCGCTCCATCCTGTTGGAAATGAACGCGGAGTATTCAACTAGCGGTATGTTTTCTGTAAAACCTTCAAGAACTGGTACTAATAATTTAACATAGCGTTTCCCAGTCAAGATAAAAAATAGGACCGATAATTTCTGAACCTAATAAACCGTCCTAAATATTCAAACTGAAAACAATCTTGAGGATTACGTGTGTCCACTATCAAAGGGTTTTGTCGGCTCCAATAATATTCCACTCTATTGTTCCTTGGACCAAAGGGCGACCTTAAAATTATCCGAACACGATTACATAAGTTCAGTAACCAGTTACAAGTATCAACCCTTTTTTTCCTTATATAGGCAGAATCTATGCGTTTTTAAATAACTTGAACTGTACTGCTCTTTACGTTTAATCCTCGGGTAATGTCTCTGATAGGCTTTTCGGAAAATTTTTGAAAATAATTTAACGCACTTCTATTTCGTCCTCCAATATGAAAGCCTTATTTCTACTTTTCTTAAATGCGAATTCATTAGTAAGCAATTTTGTGTGAACGCAAAAGTATTAAATATTTAGTACTGGAGGTTCCGAAGATTTATTTTGATAATATTCTAATGCTTCTACTGATGTTTTCCACGAGTTAGATGAAACATTTTTCTAAATTAGTGAATACCATTTTCAAGGTCAATACTCTATTAAATGCTAATCCATTAAATTATTTTAATACAACTATATGAATTTGAACGCTGCCGATCAAGAAGCAAGTAAAGCTTCGGGTTGCTCATAGCGTACAATATACAATATAAAACAGGAGCAACAAACTGGTTCATTATCAAGTCCAAAAAAACACGAGAAAAGGAAAGGCATTCAACTAAATGTCTGATTATAAACATATGATGAGAACACGCAAGCACCTATTTCCACGTAAAGTGCATAGTCTTTTTATATAGAATATGCCGCCTACATTAAATACAATTCTTTCTGCTGTCAATGCTGATGATGATCTCCCTAACATCAGTCAAGCAACCGTACATAGATTGTTACACGATATGAGTATCGAATTTAAAAAAGTAGGACCTGAAAGTATACTCATTGAAACATTGACAAGTTTTTATCCAAGGATTAAGTATTGGTTTGAATTCCCCAACCGGGTCTTGGACCTCGTTTTGCATTAGTTCATGCTAGTGATGATAACGGATTTGTTCTTGGTGTTGAATATGCATTTCGCTGCAAGAAAAATACTGCTGATCTTCATCATGAGATGGACTCAGACACATAGGAGGATTGGTTTATTAAGAACATGCTTCCAAATATACCGCAGAAGTCAGTGACTGTTATTGATAATGCTTCCTATCACTGCAGAAAACTTGAAAAAATTGCAACGGCAGCATGGAGAAAAAACTATATCATTGATTGGTTCCGTGAGAAACAAATACCAACCACTGACGATATGCTAAAAAGGGGTTTGCTGTTTTGCGTGTCACAAATTAAACCGCAGTATGATAAAAGCAGGATGGACGAACTTGCAAAAGAAAAAGGTCATGAAGTTCTTCGATTGCCACCTTATTACTGCAAGTTAAATCCCATTGAAATGGTATGAGCAACACTGAATAATACCACATTTATGGTAAAAGATATGGAGGAATTAATTCGAAGAGCATATAAGCACTGCCACAGTTGATAATTAGCAAAATTACATCAAACATGTATAAAATATTGAAAAGGAAATGTATTATGGATAATTTGCAAGATGACATTGAAGAATTTATTTAAAAGTGGAAACTATTATTTGCTAAAGGATTATATATTTTACTTTAAACTTTATAAATTGTATTAATACCCCGATTCCTAAATAAATGTTCGAAATGTAAATTACGTAAATGTTGAGTAATAATAAATAAAATTATGGGCCTTTACACTGATTCTTACATAAAATAATTATGTTTTTTATATTTTACTGTTTTCCTCAAAATATGGATTTTAACTATCCGAAACCCAATTAATGGAACCGGAAGTAATAATGTACAGCTGATTCGACGATTTGGCAAGCGTGCATCGAATTCTCATAAGCTCTGTACTGCGTTCGGAGGTTGAGACGATCTATAATATTGTACTGTTCTGAAGTAAACGTTTTGTTTTGATAGACATTTACTGTAACACCATTTAAATTATAAATCTAAACATACATAAATTTCATTGATAACAGAAGGATTTGTATTTTAGTACAAAGTGTAGAAGCGAAAAGGAAGTTCTACGTGTTCATAAAAAAAATCAAAAACACAAATATACTTCTTAATTATAGTTAACTAAAATTACCTTTTCCCTTCGACGTAGGTGTCCAAACAATAATAATAATAATAACTACAATTACACATAAACAAACCAGATAACTACAAACACAACACCACCGTACAGTCAACAGAACGCATGGGTAGGAATTAATAACAAAACCAAACAAACTTGGGAGACCGCGCGGATACGACCTGACGCACTTGTAAAAGCTTGAGCAAACACTTTTATTTAAGTGTATAGATTTACACCGAAACGTTCCGACAATAACGCCTCTAATAGATTTAGATCTAATCACAGACATTTATTGGCGAACTCCGCTATACAACACGATGATCACAACAACACTAACTGCCACGTCGGAAAGGGAGACCAATATTGGAAAGCAATTTGTGAATTGTGGAACTTGTAGGCTTAGGGGATGATGCTACTACCCCTATTACAGTGGTGAGAGTCGAGTTCCCGGGGTGGGGATGTACTGGTGACTGTAGTAAGGGTCCCTCTTTGTTGCACCACCTGCAGCCGTTTCGCTCTCCTTTCTTCTAGGAAGAGGATGACGAGGACTTTTGCCTTTGCAATTAAAAGAGCGGGTTTTTCCCGGGCATATTGTAATAGCCACTGCTCGAATATACACGTGTAAGTGGCGTGGTGGTGTATCAGTTGCCAGTTGCAATGGTCATGCCATTTTGGATTTAAATACAATACCATAAAACAGATTAGTTCGGAGAGGAACAAGTGTTTCGGCACTAAAATCGGTAATTTATAGGGCAAACTTTAGAGTATTTTATTGCCCTCAAATGTTCCGAACGGTATTGGCTTTTGTCTCTTCTATACGGAACGTATTCTAAGGAAAGAAATATTTTCGAGCGCTTTATTTGTAGTTTCATGGATATTATTGAAATCCGTTCCATTTTAGTGCTGTCGTAACAGATGCAGGCCTCTTCAACTTAAAATGAAAGGATATATTAAAATTATGTCCATTTTACAATATTTTTGCAACATTTTCATATTATTTATAGGTATGCTGTTGAAGCAAAAAATATCTGATTATGTATGGGAATAATAAGTAAAAATTTTATGGTATTTAGTTATATGAAAATAAAACAAATGTAATGAAATACAACATTTAATTTACTTGATTTCGTTAATGTGTTAGAATATTGTGTAACCTATCCTATATATATGGTATTTTTATTGAAAATCGCCTGCGCTGATCATCCAATATTTAGCGGTAAACGTGCTATTAGTTTCAGGTAATTGTATAGGGAGTATTATGTACATATCTAAGTATTTTTTTAATGAACTCGTAGTGGTCCATACAGTTTTATTAGGAGCAATTTTTTTTTATCCCACTTTGAGTATATACACAGATAATTTACCGGGCGTCCCAGATTATCTGCTATAGACAATACCTTAGCTACGAAAATATTAATTACAAAATAATGTACATACATTGAGGAAATTTTATATAAGTTTCGTTTAAGCGTTTTTTCCTCATAACTGTAGGTTATCTACTGTAAGAATGGGAATCCATAAGCGAAGCATCCTTATAAGCCTCAGTTTAGGCATTATAATAAGTAACCAAAGCAAAGTAACCATTAGAGTTTAAATCTATATATATGCAAATGTTCATAACCTACTTTGGTAACTGACGTCTAATCTGCGTTTAACTCATAGGCCTAATTTCTTTTTTCTTCCTAAATGTTTTGCTGTCAAGACGCATTTTGGATATTTGAAGTTATTTAGTCTTCGCTAATAAGAACAAATTAAATTGCTAATCAAAAATTTCCCTTCTCTAAACGTTAAAGACAAAACATATTTGTAATATTTGGTACCTTAATTTGTATAGGTTTAAAGATGAGACTATCTGGCACTTAGAAGATATGTATTACAATTTTCTGTTGACGCAAATCTTTGTGTTTAATTGGATCATCATGCCATTATTTATTAAATATGTTTAAATATGTTCATACTCAGTAAAGCGATCGTCTTATATAGTCACGCGATGTGGCAGGCATTACCTCCGATAGTATAGGCCTTAGTGCTTTGACGTCAAATGTCTGTTACGTCGGCATATATAGGTGAGTGATTAGTGCTGGCGAAGTATAAGGGTAGATCAATTCGCATGCACGTACTTGTTCAAGTTAACAGTTAAGCTGGTTGTCGCGGTTATTATGAAAATGGTCCAAAATGCACACATTTCAGTTTACAAGTGACGCCGACTTACTTGCAACATGTATGTTTTCTATTCTCCGAAAAGATTTTATTTAATGTAAATACAGTAGTAAAATCGATTGGGGGTTCAACGAAGGGCCTGACGCTTGGCACGCTGTTTCAACCGGAGGCCCTTTAACTAAAAAAAGGCGAGTTAAAAGAAGACGCCAACGTATTTACGAACACGGTGACGTCACACATCAACACTGCAGCCTTGTTCTTTCGGTGGTAATAGCGATACACAACACAACCAACACGATTCGTGATACGATTCGTTTCTCTGACCTCGTGTAACATAGGATGACTATAGGACGGTGGTTCTCTCTGTATATGTCCACATTTCTGCTGGTTTTCCTTGTCCAAGGCCACCAGTGTTTGTCTTTGTGTTGGAGATTTTGTACAGCAAAAATCTAGAAAGCAATATGTATCCTCATTGAAAACAAATAGAACCTAAGTAATTTATTAAAAGAGAAAAATGAGAAAAGTACATTATACTCCTACATTTATTGGTAAATAATCGCATACAACTAAATATCGCACGGGATGGCAATTTTCGAATACGCGCATCTTCGAAATGCAAATAAACGACATTTTACATAATAACGCATTTATAGAAAGGAATATTAACCAAATCATATAAATTAAATGTATTTCCTTACAACACGTATTTTCACTTTCATATACAGAAATGCGACAAAAATTTTAATCTGTTACATATTATTACCAGATAATATGTATTGCTTAAATAAGGAACGTATCTGGGACCAATCATAAAATTTTATGCATCCTCATAGACTGAGCAGATGAAATTTATTTCTCTGTATTCAATACCATATCGAAATTATACAATCAAAAATGTACGATTAACTTAAACTTAGATTATTGTTGATATAAAACTTTGAAAATTAACTTTAAAAGAAAATATTTTTATACCTACTAGGAAACACATTATGTACGTAACTTTTTAAGTAATCTTCATTGTGTTAGTTTAGTAATTGCATCTCACTAACTAAAACACTAAAACACAACCGCATATGCATACAAATAGTGCATTTTACGATAGCACTGCTCATCTCATAAATGGTGTATAAATATACCCATTATATATTATGACTATAATTATTATTATAGCAAGTACTCTGGCAGTTGTAGAGAAAATAGCAAGGCCAGTAATTCTTACTAAATGATTTAAAACTAACCAATATTCATTTATACGGGTATACCAAAGATGTTTATCCATCTTAAATTATTATTAAATAGAAAATGATTCCTTCAATATTATGGGTCCCATAAATTTTACGACCATAATATTTACTACTACAAAAAATGGTTAATTCATTCCTTAAGCCTCTTTTAATATGGATACCATCCGTATAGGATTATTAATGGAATTTCCATCTAACCTGCTTATCTTTGTATTTTATTTCTTCCTTAATAAAAACGATGGTATTAACGATTGCTCTATTCGCTTATTTAAGAGTAGTGATAATAATTTTAAATAATGTATTACTACCGTCACTCATGTAATGACAAGAACCAAAATAAAAACTAATTATAATGAGCATATTACTGCCATACAAACTAGCCAAATTCTTCAAAATTGTTTTGGTTTGCAATACAATAAATAACATGGTATGTATTTGTTTTCAGGTATAACAAACAATATAACAAATAGAGTTTTGCATTATTTGAAGAATTTCTCATTTAGATTTAGTTATACAAGCTGGCCAATATATACCGCACTCATTTAAATACCATGCCATTGGTGATAAAGGCATTTCTGCAGGTTGCGCTTAAAGCACATGTGTCAAACTCGTCATGGAATGCTATACGATCCTACAGCGGGTCCGTATAGTTAAAATGTTTTATTTAAAGAAGGATTGCAACTATATTGCAACTATACGGAATCTACAACGAATAATGTGCCCAGTATCAACGCCATTCATCAATTAGTGCGCAAATTTGAAAAAAGTGGTGAAGTTAGAGACTTGCTAAGGTCGAGTCCTGTTCGAACATTTCGAACTGTTCGTACCCCGGCAAATGTTGATAAGTGAAGGTGTAGTGGAGTGCCGTGAGACCTATGTGTATCTCCATTATTATTTTTTACAATTATAAGTTAATTGCATAATACGTTTTTTTCTTTTTATTTTATTTCATATGGTAGTTAACATTTGTATCTTTTAATATTTTATTTGTATCCGCATTACTCAACCATTTTTCGCTATTTACAGCAAACATGGAATTTTATTTTCAAATTTTCTTCGTCGTTTCCGAATAACGAATAATCACTGAGCTGTAAATGTGGTAAGGACTGTGCGGCAACACAATAAACACACTGTATGGAACTACTCCTTCCGCACATTCACGATGACAATCCACGTATTCCCGAAACCTGTGTGTAATCGCTGAGAAATAGTTAATTTCATTTGTCCAGCAAATGTATCCAAATTAAAGCACAAACTTGAATTCAAAATAGAATTCATACTAATAATTAAAACGTATCCGTTAAAAGCAAACTTTTCCGGCTTTTGTTTTGACGATGTCTTTCATATCAAATGTGTCACTTCATGTTCGATGCATAACATGGCTAAAGCAGAGAGTCTATTTTGAGTCATCGAAGATCTCAAATAATTTTAATAATTTTCACCAGTTCACTAGTAGCTACCGTAACCGGCAGAATAAGGAGTTTTTGTGTAATCGTGGCTAGATTTGGAAACGTTGATAGAAGATTATTACCATAAATATATTCAAAAATATCATCAGGACTTCTTTCTGTTGAGAAATAAGGTTGAATCACTTTAACTTCTTCGTATAAATGAAATGCACTAAGGTCACTCTCGGAATTGTTCTTGTCTGTAAGGGCTTGATAAATTATGTAGCTGTTGATTTTAAGTTGTTCGTCGGTTTTTATTTCGGTTATACCATATATTACATTAAAAATATCTGTGTACTGTTGAAGTAAATAGAATCGTTCTTCAAGTGCAGAGTGGCATCCAAAATCGTATAGTAAAAATGTACTTTAAAAGAATTCAGAGGATCTTATGGGCTCGTCAGTTCCTTCATAGTAAAAATTTCTCTTTTTTTTTCTTCTAACCCTCTAAACAGGCAATTGGTAAATGCTTCTTCAATGCCAGCTTTTGTAGTTAATTCTATAGATTCGCATAAAAAAAGCGTTGAAAATGATTATCAGAACGTTCAGTAGTGACATAGTTTTTGTAGTTATTTTTGTAGTTCATATATATACTAATACGTAATAGTAATAAATGCTCGATCGCGTAAGCGAAATTACAGATATCGGTTAACATAACTTACCGTTTAAACCAATTGCCTATAAACAACTAGTAATGAAAAGGTTGAAAAGGAGATCAAAATGTATTTTTCTTTGAGTTATCAAAAAGCATTTCGGCACTTCTACATCAGCGATATCTCAATATGTATTCAAATAAAAAGCCCATAAGAAAAAAAGCCTACGGAAGTAGAAAAAGAATTTATGACTGTGTGTATTAAAGTGTGAGTATATCCCGAATATATCTTTAATATGAGTTGGTGGTGTTTGAGCTATTACCATCGCCTGTTGGATTGTTTAATATTCTTTAATCTATAAAGAAAACTAACTATTTTGCTTTTTTTCTCCGAAAACTATTCTTGACACTGTTGAATACAAGAGCCGATGGAATGCGGCGACAAAAAATATTTGGTCTTAGCGGAGAGGGGCAATTACAAAGTTTTAGATATGATATACACATATATGTATCTCTGTTTAAATTATGAAGGATAAATTGATAAATTAAATTCATATAGACTAAAATAACAAAAATCATTAATATCAGGATTTATAGAAACTTTAGCAGCCCTTATTTTCGACCGCTCGTGTGCGGTACACACTTCGCACATGTGGTAGCAGCGGCTCTGAGTTTATTGGACACACTATACATGGCTCTCTTTTAAGTTGTAAAAGAATTTGTCTCTTACATTGTCAATTCTTGCCTTTTACGGTGGGCGTGTAAGCACGATTGCAATTCCAGAACGATTACTAATGATTTAGTAGCAACTAGCTAGAAAAACCTAATCTTTTCTTATAGGTCTACCCGATGTCCATATATTGTTGGCACGCCAAACTTGAGCTTTTTCTATGGACATTCGTCAACGCGAATATTAATTACGTCATTTGTACAGAAAAGAAAATTTCACGTCAATCCATTCAGACAGCCGCCGGCCGCGGCAAACGGTCTCGACAGCTCTCCCATCGGCACTACAGATACGTAAGGGACTAATGCCGTGGCGTATACGCGACGTAGCGCATACATAAAATGCCACACGCACGCACACTATCGCGGCACAGGGAGTACGAGTACGTGGTGGCTTGACCGGCGCGACGACCGTCTGGGACACGCAATGCACGCGTGTCACGCACTTCGAATAAGACATCACCCCATCCAAGCGATAATAATTAGGCACGTAGATGCGGTGGCCGATTGTTTATTGACCATAATTCCAGGGCTAGCCGCCGGAATACAAAGTGATTACGACCTGAAACCGTCAGCGGTGTGCGGTAGCGAATAAAAATGGCAATTGCCTACAAAAAGAAAAGCTCTCCGAGAATATACATACAAATGTATGAAGAACCGGTCGTAAGAATTGTGTAATGGATTTAATTCCGGTTTTTTTTTCGATACGTATTTGCTAATTTAACGATATTGAGACAACTTTGACAAGACGAAGTTGCAGAGCAAAAAAGAAACAAAAAAAGAGACAGATATGGCAATCCAATTAATATGATTAACAAAGAAAAGAATTGCGCGAACGGACATACAAAACTATATAATACAAACATTCTGTGATTACATTTACAGGTTAGCTTCAAAGTATGTCAATCGGCTGGCACTAAATCATTTGATTTAATTGATTTATAAGTGGGGAAAAGAAATTGGTTTAAACAAGCTTACAACCATAAATAATTAGAGACAGTCATAGTTTAAATTTTTTTTGTATCTGTCTTAACAGACGCGATTTCAGTATGAGGACTCCGAAAGTGAAGGCAATCTCAAATTTTTAAGAACAATAGTTCTAAATGTAATTAAGTAATTTGCATAAGTATGTAGGCAATGTGTCATTTCTAATAATGAAATCTTTCAGTGAGAAACTCTAATTAAACCGTGTTCTACTTAAATATATACGTCTCATGGAGATAAACAACGAACCAATCGAAAACAACACAAAAATTGTGAGATTGGTCGTTACCACCGAAATAACAAGACCGGGGAACTCTTGTGTTGCGGTGACTTAGTAGTATAAAATCAGCCGGCAAGTTATAAGGTTGGACGAATTCGCATGCACTTGTTTGTTCAAATCAATTACAATTATTAGTGCTTCTAAGTGCTACTTTTTGTGTTATATTATCGTATCTGTTACAATGGTTTCTATGTGTTGTGTCATTGTTATGTCCCTGGTTATCGCAGTGATTATAAATATGGTCCGAAAGTGGACACATTTCAGTTATCAAGTGACGCCGACTTACAAAATGGATGTTTGCAATTCCCCGAAAGGAAGTTATATTTCACGGAAGAGAATATTATACATTTTCCAAGAGCAACCGATTCAAGAACTGGTGAAGTTGTAAGTATAAATTCCAAATTTGTTTTCAATTCGAAACAAACAGCGGTTAATGAATCTACTCCTAAATCGGGAAAAATGCCATTAATTGCACAAGTGAATATTAAAATAAAGTAAATATGAGAAAACTGCACAATAAATATTGTTCGTATTTTTATGTGACGTTCTTCTGCCCGTTTCTATTCACAAATTGTGTTAAGAATATATATAATTGCATCAAAAGGTGGCTTCGTTTTGACGAAGTAACATAATTTTGCGCATACTAAATTGTCAATAAAAGTTAACATTATTGTAAGATATACATACATAAACGTTGTTTCAGAATGCTTGTGTTTTTATTTCAAACCATAAAAGGAATTGTATTCAAACAGTAATCATTGAAATGTTTCTAGTAATCTTCTGAAAGAACTGTGCTTCCATTCTTTCAACCGGAAGCCCTGCAATATAGTAATAAGTAATACTAATACTTCAGACTAAAATGTCAGTTTAAAGAAGCGATGGTTATATTTACGAACCATATACGGTGACGTCGTAAGTCAGCGTTCCGGCCTTGTTATTTCGGTGGTAACGGGTTCGTTCCCTGAGCATTATCAGGTCTGTCTAAAAATATTACGATATCCGTTTTACGACTGAAAAAGATTATCTGATAACATTTATTACAAGAACTGTAAAATGCCCAGGCTGTGTATACATTTCTTTTTGGGATGATAGGGTGCATTCACAATGGAAATTAGCTATTATAAGAATAGACAGTCGTAAAACGGAAAATCGATCTATCTTTAAGAATCCTCTAAATGTTTTCTTCTTGCCACAAAGGTATAGTTGCTACCAAATCCACTGAAATTAGACTGTCACAAATGTTGATATATGTAAACACAAATTTGATGACTGGAGTAATTATATTATATATTCGGTTTTAAAACGTTCTACGCCGTCTTACGACTCCTAAGCGTCACTGCTCTCTATCGCTTCATAGGTCTTCCTGCAGGACCTTTCTTCGTGTCCCTGGTGAGGGACTCTGTTTACTGTATCAATTAGGATGTCTGTTTATTCTAAGCTGTTGACCAAAGTACAGTGCAAAAAATATATATTAAAAAAATAATAAAAAGAAAAGCTTTATATAAAACGCACTAAAAAGGATAAAACAAGTTGGTTTCTACTCCCAATTGGTTCACCCTACACTAAGAATAAAACAAATTAATTTTCATAACTTTATAATGTGATAACATTTATTGATACCAATCACAATAATGTACTTGTATTTGTTATTTTTATTAATTATTGTCCTTAAGGAATATTTTGCTTATGTATAAATAAAATTGGATTACCATTGAATAGTGTATGTTAGTTGAAAAACGTCAAACACAATCCCAAACCTTACAAAATCCATCATTTCTTTATTTATGCACCGAGTAACAATTACATAGAATGGGTATAGTTTAAAATATATTTGTAATATCCCTAGTTTTACAATAAAGATATACGCATGCACGATGAAGTGACCAGATACGTATACATAAATAGATGCAATAAAGCAATCGTAATGTATTAAAAAGTAAACTATAAATTATAATATATATAGATATAATATTAGATTTTGTCTCTATAACAGTATACTTAACAATGATAGATACAGATTCAAAATTAATGAAAACGTTCAACTACTCTCTGGGATCATCCTGTAATATAACAATTTCCCTCTAATATCCAACTTCTTTACATGTATTCCCTTCCTTGGGTAATAGTATCTCGACATATTTTACTTGTTAATTATGTCTCTTGTACTACACTAATTGAAATGTGTACCTATATTTATTATTATATAGATATGTTTTAACATAGAGAAATTAACTTTACCTTCGACTTTAAATTGTAATTAAGCAAACCATTTATTTAGAAGCACGTTCTAATACAGGAGAATGACAATTTAATGATATATACATACATTTTAGTTTTTAGGTTATGGTTGCATCTGTAATAGGTATCTTACCATAAAAATATTATTTACGACAATTTGCTTGATGTTTTTTTACACTTGTATTAAATAATACACGATTGTAGACTAGTTTATACTGTTTATTTTAAATGTATTCTGATCTTAAAACGCCGTTACTCAACTAATCTGTACCGCTTGCAAGACGGATAGGAGGAACCACGGCCTCCTACATAAATGATACACTTGCAGTCTATCTGGCACGGCCCGTCAACGAGTTTCCTGAAATGACATACAATAGTACAGTGGCTACAGTTTTCCATATAAAACCATTTAATGGAAATTAAACACAACAAACGTGTGTCACTTGCCACATGTAAAAAGTACTGTTGGCACTCTCTATCAAACAAAAAAATAATGTCTTCAACTAAACATACCCAAGGCCGCTTAGACTGAAAGTTTATATTATATTTAGAAGGCCGTGAGAGGAGTTTAACTAGTACCGCTTGGTACTGCAATAGCCTCTCAAAAATTTTTGGGGCACAATATAATTATTTTTAATACTAATCCATGATCAAATCTGCTGATAGTGCATTAATATGCGGTTGTGATGTCGAATACGCATGTATGCAGTTTTTTCAGTTAGCTAAGACATTCACAAGTGTGTTAAAATTTTAGTAATAGATCGGGCTACATACGGCATTTTTTACATTAATGAAGTTAATATAAAGCTTTTAATAAAGGGAATAAAGCTGACGGTGACATAACTAATTTCTTCATAAACACGGAGTCAACAGTAACAATTTCCAAAAAAAATACATTTTTTATCTTTGTTTTAGTTTTAATTTAATTCAGTTAACTGAAACTTCATTAATGAAAATATAGTATATTCAAAATTGTTGTAAATTTTTCGTGTCATTCTGAAGTATTGAAAAAAAAAATATATCGTCTTTCACTAAGTGAGGCGTGAAACTATTCAAACAATTTTTTTTACAAATACTGTGAACCTATACTACTCGCTTTGTTGTTGTTATTTATTCGTCTTGTAACATTAGTAGCGGCAGTAACAGATACTTCTTCTTCGCTATCACTTTTAAACTAAATTGACAGCCTTCGACTAATACTACTAACAGTGTCTGAATGCAAATAGCAAATCTCGCGTACACTAACATATCCACGGTTTGTCGGTTTTGAGACAACACCTTTTCGTAAGTAAGTAATTTATTATCTATAGAAACTACACCAGACAAATGAGAAACTAGTCTAAAGACAACAAAGAGAAAAATACAACATATTAGTGATTTAATTACCAATAAATTAAATTATTATTCTATTAAAAAAGTTATCTAAGCTATAATAAGGTGTGTTACACATGTCGTGTTCCAGCATCGCTTTAGATCTGTAAAAGGGTAACATTTCCTATCTAGGAGAGAGGTTATTGTATATCTTAATCCCCATAGACGTTAGTCTCTTAGAAGTTAACGTCATTTTTATTTATATAACCACACTTACAATACATATAGCGATGTAACAGTTGATAACCTAAAATATCGGTCGGCAGGAACCAGTGTGTGGAGCAGCAACGCGACTCGCTTTTGACATAATAAGCTTTTAGCAACAGGCTAATCTCGACCTTGTTAATCATTTCCACTTCCGAGCTTACGATACTTTTTACATGTCTAATTTTGTAAGTTGATTTTGAGGTAGAGGAGTTGATTTGTCCAATATGATTATACCACTTTAAGTTGGAGTAGAACGTGATACCCAAAGCTTTAATTGATGATGTATGTTCAATTGTTGTCTTCTCGAATACAAGATTTAGAGATGTGGCTGATCGAGTCTACATTATTCAAAATTATTTGTAAAATGACATATTACTTAAGAAATCTTTCACAATAAAAATGGTCCAGCGAAAGAGAGAAAATATCGATTGAAAGACGCTTTGCCGGAGAATGTTTAATATGAGTCCTTTTACATTAAGACTTTGTGAAATATATTAAAATTGAATTCAATATTGCTACCATCCAACGCGATCTATGTGTAGATGCCGGCATTTCGCCTTATCAAGGCTAGTCAGTACACCTATGACTAGATGGTGGTAGCAATTCTCACGTCTAAATGAGTATATATATTATATATAAGTCCAAAACACGCAATTTTATATTTAGGGCAACTGTACACTGTAAGGTACATCTCAAAGCAATAAAATAAATAAATAAATAAAATGACACTGTATAATCACAGGGTAAAAGTATTGATTCGTATCAGTATTAAGGAAACGAATTGGTTCCTCTTTTAAAAGACTAATTGTAAGAGTACAATTATGTGTTTAATATCAAAATATTAGGAAGAAAATGATAACTCTCAAGCTTTTTAAGATTTGCTTTATTGAACTAAACTCCAAATAAACAAAATGAATAGAAGTTAGAACAAAAATATGTTTTACATAAATAGTAAAGTTCAAACTTTGTAAATGTAGCAACTTTTAGTCATATATAGTCCACAAGTCTCTCGGTCATACCAATTTTAAACTATACATCGCGCACTAAATACATAACATATGCATGTCCCTGCAAGAAAAAAGGACAGACAATCAAATTCTCTTTCGTCCTTTGAGAACGGCTATTAATCCTAACAACCACGAAAGGTTAGCTTGTATCGCCTTTTCCCTATGCGCGGATTATTTTTCGGATGATGCGAAATTTCGCGCAGCTATGTAAAATTAGTGTAACTGTTGCCTGGAGAGCATGAAGTTAGCTGGATGCCAAGCTGCATGCAGCTCGTTCCCATGTAAATTGTTTTAAACGTCTACTTTTGCATAATGGCCCGATTTGCATAATAATCTTTTTTCCTCTGCCGTCTCGAAAAATGAATAATGCGCTGCACTACCCTCGCACACATTCTGTGAAAAGTGCCCGGCGTCGTTAATCTTTTCTAATGTAATTTACGATACGAAGAAGCCGGTTTAAATGTTGTATTTTGATGTACCGTATTATAACCAAGCTGGAACTCATCACCGTTTACATTAAGGCATTACAAAATCTGTACATTAGCTTCTTTAATTCTCTTAATAAGAAACTCTTTGCAAGTTCATTAATTTAACAAGTATGAAATCAATGTAATAAATAAACAGCTTTACTGATTGATGTCTTGCCATTTGGTTTAAAAGTATTACGTGTAGAAAAGCTGTATATTAACTACATTATAAACAGAATCACCAATCGTCGTGGCGAGATCTATTAATTTAGTGCAGCAGGCACTTTAGCCCCTGACACGCTAGCGCAATTGGAAAGCCAGTTAACAATATAATTAAATACTTAATTTAGAGTCCGTAATTACTGTTTATACCGCAATATAACCTAGTGTAATGCTGATACTTACAACTCTGACACGTATTCAATTAAGAAGCGCGTCTTTGTATTGTGTATTTTTTCATGCCGCCGGGTCTGTAGTTAAAGAACTTAACAGCGTCTCAATGCGGCCTATTCTATTACCTGTTCAAATAAATACGCGTTCTCATACGGGCTTATACTGCCTGGTATTTATGGTAACGGTCTCTATTGAGTAGCCAGGAAGAAAAAACATTAATTACACTAGTTAACAAGTTTTTTTGTACCAAGCACAAGAATGCCTGATTCTCATATACTTTTGCATGCTGAAATCAATTATATATTCAGGGTTTTTCTATCACCCTTAGTCTTTATGTTCCAGGATATTCGCTTATGCACCTAAAATATGCATTCATAGATATATAGTATAAGAGAACATGTCTTGACGTTGTTTCAGTTGTCGGCCAGAGCCCGGTGAAGGAACATATACGCTGACGTTGTTAACGTTTTAAAGAGTGTTGCCTTGTGTTGCGTTCAAGCTATTGCAGCGAAACCGCGAACACTTGATCACCTGTAAAAATGCGAAGAAAATGTGTAAATCAACCGAGCTCTCTTTCCTACATTTGCGGCGAATTGACATTTAAATATCAAAAACGGTCTTTCATACCTCTCCCTAAAAAGTCATATCTCAAGTGTAAAGTTGCTGTGTTACGTATGTCAGACTTCCTACAGCGTGGGCAAAAGGCAAACGACATGCCTTTTGCTATTCCTATGATTTAGAGGGAACGATCAAATCATATTAAAGATTGCTATTTTTGCCTTACAAATATAAGTGGTATGACTTCTAAATCCAAACATATTGCAAAATATCCTAATATTCGATCTGCACTGAGACCAGTACCTCTAATCCGGAATTACCTGTGCCTAAACCACCACAAAACATTACACTAAGCGACGATGAAAGTGCTGATGACGAAGCAAACGAAGAAAGTTTTGCAGGCGACAATATGGATTTGGATCCAACATTTCAACCTGAATCGTCTTGTTGTGTGCCGCATCTTCTAAGTCAAGAAGACCTCAACGACCTCGTCCGCGATTTAAAGTTGTCCAAGAAGCAAGCCGAACGTCTAGGTTCCAGATTAAAAGACTGGAATCTCCTTCGGAGTGGAACAGAAGTTGCTCTTTTTCGTAATCGCCATGCATAATTTGAGAATTTATTCTCTATGGAAGAAGGACTTGTATTTTGTAATGACGTTCCTTGTGTTATGAAGACGCTTGGTCATGAATAGAATACAGACGAGTGTTCATTGACTCTTCCAAATTAAGTTTGAAAACGGTACCACTCCACAATGGAACCAAGTTCCCCTCTGTTCCTTTGGTTCGAGCTAGAGATTTGAAAGAATATTATGACAACATGAAGCTTCTTTTGGAAAAAATTAAATATAATGACTTTAAGTAGAATATTTGTGGCGATTTGATAGTTGTTTCACTTTTGCTCGGCATGCAACTCGGTTACACAAAGTATTGTTGTTTCCTTTGTGAATGGAACAGTCGGGATAGGAAAAATCAGTATAAAAAGAAAGAGTGGCCAAAACGAAGTTCACTGACACCAGGAAATAAGAATGTCATTGAGCAAGCGTGGGTTGATGAAAACCTTTGGCAAAGATATGGATAAAACTAACAGTGGGTTTGCATATGTGAGGAGTAAGTTCCCTGAGATGAGTGATGTTAAGGTAAAGGAAGGTATTTGTGTTGGACCCCAGATCAGACAGCTACTTCGAGATGAAAAATTTGTTGAGGCGCTAAATGTAATTGAAAAAGAAGCATGGTTGTCTTTTAAGGAGATTTGCGACGGCTTCTTGGGAAACCGTAAAGGCGAAAATTACGTAAAAATTGTCAACAATCCAGTGGCCTCATATATAACCATGGCTTGCAGCATGAGTCGAAAAATACACTTTCTTGACTCCCACTTGGACGTTTTCCCAAATAAACCTTGGAGCAGTCAGTGACGAGCATGGCGAAAGATTTCACCCGGACATTCTACTCATGGAGAAGAGATACCAGGGCAAATGGAGCCCTGCTATGTTGGCAGACTGAAGAGAGATGTTCCTGATGCGAAGAACAGCCGAAAGTCATATATCTTATGTGAGAAAACTTATAATAATTAATATAAAAGTATATTGTTTGTTTTATTCTGACATGTTTTTTTTAAATATATATATATATATATATATATATACACCTCACCAACACATGCAATCTCCACTCTAGGACCGCGGCGGTGACTATTTGCTACTCTTG
>JARFOC010000330.1:1191529-1224564 GCA_031763485.1 Osmoderma eremita | reverse complement strand
TTATTCAAATGGTGTTCTGTGTGGTGCAAATCTCCCAGAGTGCGACGTCTAACATTATCTTCCTTCGTAGATTCTGCGGAGGCTGGCAACTTAGTTGCCGAAATACGTATCCAGATATTGGAGCTGGTTGACTTGTTTATTTTTTTCTCCATTTATTTGTATGTCAGTTGTTCGTTTGGGATTGCTAGGGATGCCTTTTATATTTCGGGAATAGGCGTTCCAGGTGCAGCCACCTGACAACTGACGCCAGTATCGTAAATATCGGTTTTTTTTGACAGTATACCTACTCAGAACATTTTGACGTACAAGCGATATTTGTGTTACCTACACTGGCTTAAAAAATCATCCTGGCCAAAAAATGGAATTAACTCGTGAACTTTTTTACCATTTTCGACGTGGATTATCTCAACCACAGTGCATGGATGAACTTAATTCGGCATCTGGCGATGAACCACCATCAAAAACTAGTGTATACCGGTGGTACGGCGATGATGTCTATAAATCATATCCGAAAAAAATGGTCCAGGAAGAACCAGGGACAAACAATCACATACGCACATGAGAAACACCTGCACGCATCTTACGAACACAACAATTACGGCTTTCCGTAATCCCGCCGTGACCCTAACTCGCGGGTCACCGACACGAGTTAATCACAATTTGAGGATGTCATTTCATTAATGTGCCGGAGATTTTTCTTCCGAAGGACGATATCTTATGGTGCGTTCCATAAATCAACGCGCCGATACACGGGACACACTGGCTCGCGACTACCGCGCTCAGGGACGGCTTGTTCCCTGGTAAGCATGATGAATACCCGTGTATCCTCTTCTGCGAGTTTGCGCGAATAAAAAACTAAATACCTCGTTTCCAATGCAATAACGGTACTGGATTTTTAAGCAATGTCCACATGGAGATTCTGAAGTTGTCATACTGCTGAAACAACTTGCAAATCATATATTAAATAAACGAAACGATATAAAGCATTGAATCCAGTAACTTCAATACGTATGGTGCGTGTTTCAATAATTATTGGCGTAAAATAATTCAGTTATATCCTGAATTATCTTCAAATTAATGCGTTGACACTTTTCTAATTTCCACAAAAACTACAGACTCGTCCTACATTCTTTTGGTGATTTACGCAGTCCCCTTTCTTTTAATTCATTTACTAGAACACAAAAAAAAGCCAGAAATGAGACGGATAGAAAGACGAAACAAGAGAACGAACAAGAAACGAACAAATCGCTTTTTAACTCACGCTCTTTCTCTTCCTGTTTTCATCTCACTCCTGGAAATGCTAATTTGCTTTCTCCTGATGCGAATATTGCAGGTTTAAAACAATTTACCATCTAGACTTACTATGTAGATCCTGAATGTAAATAATATAGTATATACTGGCCGCCAAATAGAAATGAACACTCAGTAAACGTGCGTATAGTTTAATGAAATCTGCAGGAAACATTTATTTATTCGTATTAATTAACGATGAAAATTTCTAGATGTTATCGCAACAATTAATAGAAAGACCAATAATGAGTCGATACCCTTCTGTTTCTTACGCATTCAGCTAGTCTACTAGGCATAATTGAAATTAGCGAATCAATGGTAGCCTGTGGTATGCTATCCTAATCTTCTAAACTCCTTTGTTGAAGAATGTCTACATTATTTGGGGGTGGTTGTAAATTATTGATCCTTTATCCTACCGCATCCCGCGCGCGTTCTATTTGTGAAAAGTCGGCGAACGAGAAGGCCACGGTAAGTGATCAACATTATCAAGAAACCCATAGTAACCCTCGTGGTATGTGGCCGCGCATTCTGCTGAAAACTTGGATTTACTAGTTGTTGAAAATATGGTATTAACACTGGTTCAAGAAGATTATTAACTTAACGAATCGACTTTATGTTCCGTGAATTACTAGAGAAGATTCACTTCCATGGCAGATAGCTACCCACACCATAGCACCTTGATCACGTGCGGTATGCCGCTGTACGGAAAACTGCAGATCTCTTCTTTCTCCGGGACATCTTCCGACCATTTTAGGACCATCATGAGCCCATAAACAAAATCGAGATTCGTCACTGAAATTGGCAATGCTACTTTGACTAATCGGCTATTGCTGAAATTTTCATCGTTTATTAGTACGAACAAAATACATCCTTCCTAAAAAAAAATTCACAAAGATATATCAACGTTTATTGGCTATTCATTTATTTATGAATGCCAGTAAGTAGAATAGTTAGGCCGGTTTTGGGTCAAAATCCCATAAGATTTAACACAGGGGTCTAAAAGTACTTTTTCGCCATCTTGGATTTCATGATCTGTTACTGCAGAACGGCTGGCCGATATATTGGAACAGCCACCCGTTGCAATAGTACGGTTATGCGTTCTGCCATAACAGATCATGAAATCCAAGATGGCGAAAAAGTACTTTTAGACCCCTGTGCTAAATCCTATGGAATTTTGGCCCAGAACCGGCCTAGCTACTCTACTTCAGTATATGTAAGAGTTGACATAAATTGTCATAATCACGGACAAGATGCGAAAGTAGAGACAAAAGAAATGCTAGTAGTTAATGGAGAGAGAAGAAAATTCGACGAAAGAGATGAGATTATGGGTATTGATGTGAGCGTCTGCTCTCTTCTGTTTCTTTTTATTGGACTTGCAAAATCCGAAAAATTTATTGATGTAAATGCAACCACCATGAAGTCATACGAGTGTTTAAAGTGATAAATATTTCAGCCCTCTTACTTTTATTAACAAATAAAAAATATAAATGACACTAAACTCAAGGATCAAATAAAATGTAATACCTTTGCAGAGAAATCACAGCAATTTTGTTGAACAAGTTTCCATGGTCTTACATTTATACGTGAAAAACTATGAGGGATACTAGTAAAAGCATGTTTGGTGGAAGATGCTGGATACCCTCTATATTTTATTTAAAAGAATTTTATACCTAAAAGCATTTATCCGCCACAGCTCCTAATTATCAATACAATCATCCAATATCAGATTGAGTCAGCTAAATCCATGTTTAGAATAACGGTTATTGGAAAATAACGTCATTTGAAAATAGGCATTTGTCCCATCCCTAGTACACCATACATCACTAACTAAATTTGCATTTCTTTATGCAAATGTTAATTTGTAATCGTCGTGAAATACAGTTGTGGGGAAGGAGTATGAAGTTCGTATATATTATTATATACGCATATATTATTATATATTATTATATATAATAATATTATTATATTATTATAATATGCAAGTATATAAAATTCTTATAATTTAACTTCTAAACACAGTTATCAAATACACTTAGCACCGCACAACGTATTTTAACAACGAAGTTGTATTCTTCAGTAGCAACGCTAAACGTCATTGTTGAAATATGTATACAGTTTGTATACATTTGTGTGATATGGAGTTTTTTGTTAAGTGTATAGTGTGTGGCGCAGCTCCTAAGATGAGTCTTGTATTAATAATTTTAAAAAAATTGATTGTTTTGTTGTAGTTTGGCACCGATTTAGCAAAAAAGGTTTACAAACTGATACGAAGTCATCTAAACGCGTCAGTACCGCTTCATTGCGACAGTGTAATGCCGCACATATATGTTTTGAATCGCACTTTAATCGTATGTCATCTATGTTTTTGAAGTAATATAATTTTGGTTCTCTTGAGAAAGTTTATAGTAATCAATTAAATACAAGACAGTGAAAGGGAAAACGACAATAAAACTATAAACTAGAATTCTAACTGACAGACGACAAACTGCAGACAATTGATAACAGTCCTACCAAAGTTATAAACCAAATCGTTCATACTAAAACTTCAGCAATAGCGTATGGCAAACGATTACTAAAATTGATATATCGGTGCAGCAGCACGATCAAGATTTTTTTATCACTCCGTATAAGTACAACATAACTTTGGTGCAGAAACAAAAAATATTATACTTTTGGAAGACACTGTATTGACATATAGCTTTGAAACAGTCGACATTTTTATTTTGTAGCTTCTGAGCAATCATTGCAAATGCAGTAAGGAGCAGTGCTACCAAATGTAAGTTTTTGAGTCGCTTCTCTTCTTCTTCAAATATTCTTCAAATAAAAATTTTGAAATAAAAAAAAGATATTAAATAAATCGTAGGTCGGTCCTATAAGGTGTGCATGGAAGCACTACGTCTCGCGTGAGAATCGCCCGTTGGATAAGGGGACGAGGGGAAACGTAGGTATGGCCAGAGGGACGCGGAGGGAAGTCGAAGAGAAGTCGTCCACAGAAAGAAAACCGGTTAAGTCTGTTGTTGTTGTCGGCCCGATGCACACACAATGCATATACGTGTGGGAGTGGGACAGTTCTATCGGACATTTACTTTGGAATGCGGTTGGTTTACCTAAAGTTGCGAATCGAACACGAAGGGATAACAAGAATGACACGGAAAATTTGTAATAACCCGTAGATACAACCTTTGATCCTCCACTATTATCTCACGAAGCCGTGTCGTTACAACTCCGGCTACGGAACGGCTACCCGGTTTACACGGAATTTTTCAGATAAGAGTCCCCGGCTCCCGTAGCAATCGCTCCTATACGAAAATATTTCATTTAGTGCCGCTATTATAAATTCCGTTCTGCAGTTGGTCCATGCTTCAGTACGATTTCGGCGATATTTCGCAAGTGGTGTTCGAAAAAAAAAATCTTTTTTTCTGAATACAGTAGCGTCAAATAGTCAGTATAATAGGGCGAAGAATTCCAATTTGAAATTTAAAAATTCGCAATTATTACTACACGCATCACAATTTCACAACCCTTTTTTGAAAAATATTTGATTTTAAAGAAACTTCTAAATGGAGAAACTGGTAGAGTATTTTAATAAGACGCGAACAAGTGGTAGAGTACTCCAAGGCTAAAATCTAGCACCTCTGTTGTTTATAATTTCAATGACTGATATACCTGATTTGTTCTTTACGTTTTTGACACCTGTTGCTTAACTGCATGTAATGCAAAACAAGGGGTGATTGTAAAATGCCAGGAATTGTTGTCAAAATTTATTATCTGGTATAATAAATAAACTTTATTTAAACTTGGACAAGATCTGCTTTATCTATCTTATACCGGCTGTTAACAAAATGAATAAAAGTATATTTAATAATGTTAATGTCAAATCGGTAAGACAGGTACAGACAACTACGTTTTTGAATCTTTCTGTTGAAAATAGTCTGAACCGGGATGTGTCTCCCAGTTTAGCTAGCCATTTATGTTTGAAACTTTTTTCCTTATGTTACACTAGTTATAGTTTACGCGATGTTATAGGTCAGGACGCAGTACTTGCAGATCACTATGCTCAGTTTCAATTGGGGCTTAATGGAAAAGGTATGTAGTTGGAGCCTTCTCCGATACAATGCGATACGTTGTAGTGGGGCGAGTAAGCTCAGGATTCCCGAGCTAGCTTGGTCCGTCGTACAGCGTAAACAAAATGAATTCATACATTTTATACATGCGCCTAGCCAACAATAAGAATGATCTGACAAGAATACTTTCTTTTCTGAAATATAATTTACATGGACACTTCGACAAGATAATAAAATACATGGACTGTATTTTTTACGTTTTAAAAATAATAGAAAAGGTAAGAAGGTGCTTTTATTATCTTTTATTTAGTTCATTGTTTGAACTGCTTCAATTATGCTAATATTAAAGACAATAATATACATATTTTTGAACCAATTAAGTACTACTATTTCAAATATTAATGCCCCGTTCCAGGATCACAATAGACTTGTTCTTTTGTAGCCTGTGAACATTTTTACAAAAATTTTGGGAGGTGTTTAAGATAAAAAGGACATTTTTTCTTCATTTTTAAGTTAACCATATAGTCTACAAATATTAATATTATTTTTCTTCTGTAGAAAATGGAGATTATGTTTAATAAATTCTTAGTAAAATAAACTCTCCCTTAAAACTTTATATGTGTGTGTATAATTATGTGTGCTGTTTTATATTATTTTTGTCAACTTGCCTAATTATTACTGGCACATTGTTTAATTACTAATGTAGCATATTTTAAGGCTTTTCCATTCAAGCCATAAATTCCTATAGTTTATATTATCTTTTCAAAAAAACTTACTTCACAAATTTCATTTTATCATTAAAAAGAGGAAGGGAGGTATTTAAAGATCTATATTAATTTTAAAGTGTAGGAAAATAACAAAACGCAGGAACTTCAAGCGGCGGGCATAAGATAAAACCTACCCACATATGTGTACATTTAAATGTATCGATAACGCTTTGATACATATCTTCCCGAGGCCTCGATCGAGACAGCATAACGTCACTACAATGTATCGAGATCTCGATGAGCTAGCTTGCGTTAAATCCTAGTTTTAATCAAGCTAGGCATATGCTATTATCGTTTGGAATGCATCTATTTTTATAAATCGTGTTTTCGTACTACAGAAAACTGCAGTTACGAAGATGGCTAGTCTCAATATAAGGCTGCCCGTATTTCAAAAACTTAAACTTTTAATTTTGACTAGCATATTTATATTGAAAACGGAAATATATGCAAAACGCAATCAAATGATTTTTAAAAATGCTAGAAGAGTTTCATCAGTACAATACCAGATATAACGATTTATTGACTGTACCTATACGTCGCCTGAAATCTTCAGATTACATGGGTGTTAAACTCTACAATGCCACTCCGCCAATTATTAGGCAAATCACAAATTTAAGACATTTAAAAATAACTTTCAAGAGTTACTTTATTAGAAAATGCCTTTTGTTCAATTGATTCAAGTTCATAAATTTAAATGTATCTATATTCCGTTTTGTTTTTAACTAAATTCAGGTGACATGTGCTTTACCGGATAATTAGAAGTTATATTGATATCATCTGCATAAGCCGGGTAACTACAAGAAAGAAAAATCAACAAATAGTTAATAGTTAAACATGCAATACAAAGCCACACATTACAACCTTGGGAAACACCGAAAATCGAAATAAAAAATCAAATGATTTGAAGACATTAAAAAAGACGAAAGTTCGAACGATTACTTAAATATGATGGCATAAGCTTTGGCAGATTAGGAGGGAAACCATAAGACAATAATTTTCTTAGTAAGATGGAGTGATCCATAGTGTCAAAGGCCTGAGAAAAATCAGTATATTCAGGAAATAGTTGTGCACGACTATCCACAATTTGCAACGACGAACTGCAAGAACAGTAGAACGACAGGTAGAAAATCCGTGCTGCAATGGCGAAGTATATGATTTGATGCTATAATAAATGGACGTGTATAAATACTGTTGGTAAAGCATCCAAAAATTAGAAAGGATTTCAATTGGACGATAGTTCGCCTTTTTAAAAGCAGGGACAACACTTGCGCGCTTCAAGAGAACTGGAAATACACTGGCCGCAAAGGACAGATTAATAATCTCGCGATTGGGATTACAAATGCATGTCATATATCAGTGCCTAAAAAGCTACGTATTTGATGATCACCACTTGTATACTTATTCGTAAATTTCGACATAATAAGAACCATTTGCCAATATGGTCTCTAACGATGCCATATTGGCAAATGGTGAAAAGCATTACTATTCCCCTTTGGAAATGCGTAAACCTAAAGGCAAACTAAAAATAATCATGAATCCTAATTATGCAGTTAGATAAGGAAATGAGTCACATATGCATTAGTAATAAAAGTTGGCGCAAAAGCAGTTTCAAATCGCACTACTGGCTGTATGTATCTTTTAATTTACAAGAATGAGTTTCCATTTTCACAAAGTAAACAGCCTCATTCTCAGCCAGGTCGCGTTATAAAACAGGTGTGAAAGGGGTACTGTTACAGCAAAAATTTTACCTTTACATTACAAGCAACCCCAAATATACGCATGCTCAGCGAGTCTAATAAATATAATCAAAATCAAGATACCTTGTTGTTCGTAAAATAAAAAATTCCGAAACAATTCTCGACGATTGTTCAAGATTTAGTTGTTTTATACTTAATTAAGCCTTCCAAGACAACAGTGTGGTTGCATCTTGCATAATCATCCTAATTGACGGCACGAGGCTCAATTAATTAAATTTGAACTTGCCAAAGTCAGGATACGCTTACGCGAAAACTGAACCCACGCAATAAATTTTCACCCTAGAAGCACTGGGAGCGATTGATGGGACGAAAGGGACGGTCGGTTTGTTAGCAGGCTGGATAGAGAGGGAAGGGGCCGAGAATGTACACGAATTTATGGAAAATTAATCAAAACCCTTAATCGATATTTAATTAAAAGAGGCCGATATTCGTCGAACAAAAGCCCCAAGTAATATTAATTACCGAGATAACGCAAAAATTACTTAAGTATATAATTGAAATTGCCCGGAGGTAGAACCTGGACGGAAAAAAACTCGATCAAGTAGATCGTGGTTATTGGTGGGAGGAAAGGAGAGGAGTTGATTAATTGATTTTCGTTACAATAGAAGTAAGCCGACAAATTAGGAAATGTTGGCTGAATATATTTTGAATGAATCATTTCGCTAATCGCTCGTACGGCTGCTAAAATTCAACTATTCTAACAATCAAGTATTGATACGTAGAGGATTATGACAATGGGTGCGTTCAGGGAGTTCTGGCGCTATGCGGCGCTAGAAGTCCCTAGCGCCAGCGCTCGTTGCTAGCGCTGGAACTAATAGAACGGTGCAATTCACTTGTTTTTCTGGCCCATGTGCGTTGTGCGTTTGTTGTACGTTGGTTTGATCATTTAAAAAAATATACATATACAGATCAGGGAAGAATTTCTAATAAGGCATTCATGAAGTTACACAATTATATTTAACAAAAACAAAACCAGCAATATTTTTAAAATTGTCGGCTCTTCCATCGATATCCATGCAGTTTTAATATAAAACAAGGATAATATAGACCGCATGTGTAAATATTCAAATTATAATCTCTGTATTTTGGTAACATATTACTACACTATGTGCAGTTTTATAAGAATTTCGATCACTTTTCCATTTTCTTTAGACAACCAGCACATTACTGATAAAGAAATTGAAAAAATGAAACTTTTTTATACTTTTTATATGTATATTACGTGTTTCTAAATACCTACAACTTGAATAATAACAATTTTTATGACTTAAACTAATACTAAATAAAAGAAAGTATTACTTAGTGATTTAACATCATTCAACGATGATTTTTATCGCAGAAATGTTTAAATCCGGGAGCATCCGGGATATCTAAGGAGAACTTCTGAAATATTGCACAGAAAAACTGTGTAAACATCTCACAATACTATTTAAAAAAATGTGTCAATCCAGCTGAAATTCCGGAGGAATGGAAAGTTTCATATTGCCAGTAATATATAAGAAAGGAGACAAAACCAAGTGAATTACCGTGGTTACTAGTACAGTAAGCACAGTGTAAGGAATTGTAAAAAAATCAAATAGAACAAAAATATCAGGATATAAAAGTAGAAGAACAGGCAGGCTCCCGGGCAGGAAGATCAAGGGTAGGATTTACTGTAAGCCAAATGGTAAAAGCCAGAAACCAAGGAATACGTCTATTGTTTGTGGACCTACAAAGGCATACGACACGACAATAAAGCTTTGCAACGTTTTGCCAAGAACCAATATTAATACTTAAATTATGAAATCTGTTAAAAGTACATATGGACAACCCTTAATGAAGACCAAAGTCGCAAAACAAATGGCGTCAAAATTTATTGGATCGAAAGGACCAACTCTCTTCTAAATATATCTTGAAGAAGTTTTTGAAACATTGGAAATAGAAATTTAAAGGTATGGGTATATGTCGATTCAACCATATATACACCTACTTTTGCTGATGACTTGGTCCCGATAGCCCGAAAATACGACGATCTAAATTCTATGACGCGGAAACACACTGAAGAATATGGAAAATGTGAACTGGAAATGAATATAGAAAAGGCAGAATACATGGGCATATAAATATAGCAGCAGGATCTGATATTACATGATAAAGACCTATAAAACATATCAAAGTGTATAAATACCGTGGACTGAAAGTTTCAGAGGAAGAAATAATGTATGCGGCAATTAAGGATTGAAATTGCATGTGGAAAAAGCGATTGCCCTGATAAACAATATTCTCTTGGATAAAACATTACAAAAGAGAACAATAAACTGATGTATAACATACTAGTAAAAGCCATAATAACTTATGGATCCGAAATTTGGCCTCTGAAAGAAGCAATAGAAAGAACATTAAAAATATATGAAATGGATTTCCGGAGACCAGGCAGCCGGAAGATCTAGAAGGGAAATAATCACAAACGAACGGACCCGTGAAATTAGGAGAGTAAAACATAATTATAAATATGTTTACTACCAAAAATAAGTTAAAATTAGTATCAAACAGACTTTATCCTATGTCTGAGGTGTTATGTATTGCAATGTTACAAAATTGATAAACTTTCTAATGAATTTTAATAATAAAATAAATAAATTTGGATGCATTTTATTTATGTCAAGTTGACACAAGCCGGACAACTTCTGAATGACGATAAACTGACACTTGCTAATTTAATTATAACGACTTATTCAAGAAATTGTAACCTATTTAAATAATATAGAAACCTAAAGATATGTTTGAAAATACAATTTAGCAATGTTACTATAATAATAATATGAACATATAATTTTAGCGAATGGATTAATGTATCAAATACTTTATCTAATATCCTGTGTATGTACGTATGATGTGTACCACCCACTTCTGTCTTCCTGCACTCTCGTCACTTGTTCTACTGCTTCCTCACTACACGTTTCCAATCGCCCCTTCTTTTGCACTCGTCTTCTTAATACTCTTTTCTTAATTTCACTTTTTTTACTATTCAATATGTATTTTTTTAATCCGTTGCTCCCGTTACCATTTCAAATATCCCTGTCACTATTACCACGGCAATCTATTATTATGTACTGTATCGCGACGTAACTGCTATGTCGACGGTTCTCAAACTATACTAGCAACACACGGCCTGCTTAATGGTCCTCTGGATTCTATGGTGGCAACTTGTGCTCGGTTAATTCTACTAGCGCGTCGTTCTTCGTTTGGTGGAGCCGCGATCTAGTGTATGAAATTCCTCCAAAACTTTCTGTTGTGTGGTGGTGTGTGATGTGAAATTTTTTAATATTAATTTACAAGATATAAAAGCAATAAAGTATTCTTTGATTTAGTAAAAATTTTTATACCCATTAATTGTCGCTGGCTGGACTCATATTGCCCTGTAATAATAACTCCAATATTAATCGTACTAATTGTATAGGTGGCAGTCCTCTGCGTATTTAATTAACTGTGGTGATAAACAATTTGATGGTAGCGACAGCGTCCCTGGCACACGAACCTAATAGGATAATGAATTTTGGAATCACCGCAAGATGCTGTATAAGATCCTGGCAGTATATACACTTCAGAAATGAGCAAATTCATATCAAGCGTAGAGATTCTATGATCATAAAATCGGTCGCTTGGATTAATAATTCAAAGTAAAATCGTTTATTTTTTTCTATGCGCCGAATTTGTCTTATGCTAGTTTCACATATACTAATACCAGAGAAAAATTATGAAATGTGCTTGCATTATAGTCAATCACTTTTACTGATATTCACATTAAGGCCAAAATTCTCTTCAAACTTACACTATAGACTAGCTTTTATAGGATTAAACTAAGATCACTAACCTAATCTACCATAAGCCTTCACTTTCAAAAAATCCTCTTCTGAAAACAATTAATTTGCATCTCTTCACAAACAAGCCCTAAGCGAAATTTAATCAAGATCACAAACGCAGTTTAATTAAACGCAAGCCGATAAGCGAGTAAAGCTGGAAGAAATATTAATTACAGCGATAACGCAAAAATTACTTAAGTACACATGTATATAATTGAAATTACCAGTACGATTAGGCGGTAAAGATTTTAAAGCGGCGAGAGAGACACATACGTCGGTGATTAATTGATTTCACTGCAATAAAAGTACGCCGATAAGTCGTAATTGCTCCCGTGGAAGCGGCTCCTTTGACTTCTTTTTAAACTATAAGCGCTCTCGCGCGGGCGCGCCTACCTTCACTCGCACTGTTATAAAATACAAGTAATTAATCCGGCTTTAGAAATGAAACTGGTCGCACATCAATCTGTGACCGCGGCGATGTGTTTTCTCGGGAACTATGTACATACATACGTCAAATTCCGATGTGATTCTCGCCCAAGATGCGAAACAAACACTTCAATGTTCTTATTTTCAATAGACACTGGCGTGCGTAAGTTATACTTTTTTTTAGAACTAGACCAATTCACAAGCATTTTTGGTGATATGTGACTCAGTGGACAGTTAGGTTGGACGCCAATGGGTGTTGCAGAAATTGGGCTATTCTGATACCTAATTTGCTCCATTCCAACTTCTTATTAGCCTGAATAAGAAGTGCAAGGGTATTTGCATATCCTTATATGCATATATCATATTTTATTCTTCTCCTTGGAAGACCCTAAGCTCAAAGGGGCTTTTGGCCTCCTCTGTTTTCCTTTTCCGATTTTCTGAATCGTGCACTCTTATTTGTATCATTTTTCCATTTGATTTTGGCTTTACCTCAAGCATTCTACCGTCACATTGTCCTGAAAAGCTTTTTGTACCACTCCCATATATGTCATCCTTTGTACGTTCCCTGTGCATTGCAGAAGCATCGATCTTATCTATGGTGTAATTGACGGTCCTCTAAGTAAAACTGCATGACACTTGCTCATGCCAAATCATCCATACTCCCTAATCGTTAATGCCGGCCCATGCTTTCTCTAACAGGTCCAGGAATGTATTCCAGATACCCTCCATATTTCATCTCCAAATTGTACAACAGGACCTACCAAGATCTTATAAATTCTGATATCAATGTGCTTAAACTCTAAAAAGTTTCTGCGTGTAAAGCAGTAAAGCTTAAAAGTAAATGATAAAAAATATTTGAGATATTTACACCTGGGGATGTAAAAAGTATCCTTCAACGTTTTATTCGGAGAATAGAAGCGTACGGTTACGCATAAACATTTTTTGTGTAAAACGTATTAAGGAAAGTTAGATTGAACTACAAGATACACACGTGATCTAATTGGTGTTGAGTGCCGTGCTTTTATCATGGCTTTTAGCTTCTGCATTTGAAATTAACCAATTTGTACTGTTTATTGCACCAAAACTTTGTCATGAGTCGTACGTTGATGAAAATTCAATACAACGATTCAGTAAAATGCGTAATTGTAAGTGTGATTGATACCACATCTGCTTATGAACCCACAATATCTCATCAGAATTAATATCGTATATTGTTCTAAAGCATTTTTTTGTTTAATCACTAGGTATTCGTTTACATACCTACACATTTCATATATTTTAAAGTGTAGGTTTTATCTTATCATTTTGGTACACCTTACCAAAATTCATAATGTAAAATTTACCAAAAATAGTGTGCACTTATATGGGCCACTTTTAATGTTACGTTTCTACACGTAATTTTTTTACTAAGTACAGATGTTTCGGGACCTAAAAACCGATAAAATTAAATAGTAATGCCGTCTGTTATCGCTTTCATCAATCTCCTTAACCCATTAAAGTCGACGACGTATCCTATTATCATCTACTTGAACCTGAAGACAAATTCAAGAATGTTTGTAGTTACATCCGACCTGTTTATGAGGTATCTTAACTAGCTAAGACATGTTATATACTTTTATCTCGGTTGCGTATACGTTTGCTTCGGGTTTTTAGATATTACATTCGTGATTTTATTTGTAGGTTCAATTCGCTCTAAAGCCGTCTATGTTAGTCACGTCCACAAAAATGGGTCGCACCTAAATTAGTCTGACTCGCTGCACCTTAGAGTGTGTCAAAAGACATCAATCTCATTCGCATTAAACACATCGGATGAAGACCGTCATGTCAAGACGTGTCAAGAATGACCAAGACACAAAGACTTTTAATTATTGATATTGTTTCAGTCTTAAGTAAATCAGTTACTTCATATTTTTTTCGGCATAACGTACTGGAACTGTCACATATACGAAGTTACATAACAAATTTCTGAATGTGGGACATATTCAGTTATGCTGATGAAAGCACTGTATTGAAAAGTGGTGAGTATTGTGTTGATATATGTGATGCTGGAGCAAACAGTCTAAAAATACTAAAGGGATAATTAGATAGGGATCGGCTAGTATAATGTGAAGACAAGTGTAAGAGAGTAGTAGAAAATACTAAGCTATGATGATCCAGATTCTTTTGATCAACATAGCGTGCCAGTTGTTGACTCTGCTTTTGCTTGGTACGGTGATTTCTGCAAGGAACCATGAGTCTATAATGGCATTTTATCGGTTAATTGCTTTGGCACTTTCGGCATTTCCCATCTTGTTTATGTAAAAAAAGGCTTAGTAGTATATGCTACGGCATAAGGGTATTGTCGTAAAAGGTAGATCTAGGTAACATGAGGACAGTATACTACGCAAATTTTTATGGAACTATGCAGTACGAAATAATAGTGCGGGCGAATTCGGTTAACGCAAGAGAGGCGTTCTTATTACAAAAGAAAGCATTATGAATCATGAATAAACTACGTATATTTAAAGGTAATAATCTCCGTTCTATGAATATCAATAACATTAATGCTAGAAATGCTCTATGAATATGAGTCTAGCGCATTTTAATGGGTTTTTTGACATTTTCAAACAATATTTTAAGGTTAAGTTTTCAAATAAATTACTATCTACCTATTTATCTATGTTGGGACATAATAGTACATCATTATGAAGAAAAAAAATCAGTTGTGCTAAGATAAGTCAACCGTGAATGCGCAAAATGCATTCTCTACCACCATACAAACGGCCCACCGTTTTCGTCTATAGATCCGCCTATAAATGCATAGTACGTTAAGTACGTGTCAGTTACTCTTTCACTTCTTTTTAGTAGAATAAATTACGACCCGATATCTTAATCGCGTACACAAACTAATATATTATTTCCTTAAGTTATATCGAAACGATTTCAGATGCGTATCTGGTCGCTTGAATCGAACGTGCGGTCACATAAATATCGTCCGCGGAGTCATGAGTGGAATAAGTGTGGTCAAGTGAAATGCATCGCACGTAAGTGCGGTGAATGGTAGTTTACGCGCAAATGGATCATCACTCCGCGCACACACATATACACACACTATAAAAAGCTAATCCGCATCGGATAAATTAATGCGCGACCATCAGACGAGATCTAAATCGATCTAAATTACTGGGCGTAACAAAATTCCCCTTCCTCGTGTACACTTAAAAAGGTATCAGATTTTTTTGAGATATTTAATTTGTACCGTCGCGGAGGTTATACAACACCGTCCACGTTGAAAAAAGGGAGTGAGGGGTCGTCATTGTTTTTGGGCTAAAATTTTGAATATTCACCCTACGTCCACAAACAAAACAAGGGTTTGAAAAATTAATTAACGAAAGGAAATGAGATTTTTTTTCTGTTGCTCACCTACCTGGAAACATCAATTCGCATTCTAGAAATTGAAGAAATTAGGGTACCGCGGCGTGAGGTGGGGACAAATATCGGTGTTACGTAGTGCTAAAGGAAGGCGAACGCTAGGACACAAGTCAACAAGGATATCATTATTATAACCGCTTGCTAGGACGGTTAGGTACGTGACAAGTGTAGAAACATCCACGGTATGCGTATTATTGCCATAGTTAGGGATTCCACAAATGCTCATCTTTTATTGAAAAAGGGAGTCGATAAAGCACACATATGTTTCTTGGCATTATAGTACATTACACAGATGATATATCATTATCTCTTTTTCTTTCCCCTGCACGTAGTAAAAAAGGAGTTCAAATTCTGAAAATAATAGTAAGTTCGGTCGTTTTTGGTGCTCTTTCTTGGCAAATATTTCCATCGATTTGCGAAATGAAGCTTTCTTTTGTTCAAAAGTGCATCACTCTTAAACACTTTCACTTATTTTTTGTTCATTTTTTCTTATTTTTTAAATTTATCTACGATTTTTGGGTTTATTCCTTTCGTCATTTAGCAGATTATGAAACTATATAACTTCAGTTGTAAGAACATACTTCCCCTTTTACATGCAGTTTAAAATTAAAAAATTCGATACTCTCATCTCGAAACTTACAAATAAAACGACCTTAAAGAAGAAGAAAAGTGCAAAACCAAACAGGCATCCCAATAGGAAATATCAAAAAGTAAAGCAAAAACAACGTCATACAAATTTATAATTTATATGAAATCAATGTCATTAATGGTAATGGTAATTAATTAATGGCAATGGTAATCAGAAAAACCAATTGAAGATAGAAAGATGGAAGAGGAAAATCTTGAGAAGAATACTAGGAGGAAAACAGACAGAACTAGGATAGGAAAGAAGAATGAATGTAGAGTTGTACGAACTGTATGAAGGAAAGTCAGTGGGGGAGTTGGTTAAGAGTCGAAGAGTGCAATGGCTGGGACATGTGGAAAGAATGGATGATGGAAGAAATGTTAAAGGTGTGGCCTGGAAGATACCGGAAGGATGAAGAAAGAAGGGAAGACAGAGGAAAATATGGATACAAGCAGTGGAGGAGGACCTGGTGGGGATAAAGATTAGAGGATGGAGGGGGTTACCAAGAAACAGGAGGAAGTGGAAAGAAATCACACAGCTCAAGCGCTATACCTGTATAAGCTGATTATATATGTATATACATATATTTATATATAATGGCAATGGTAATGTTTATTGCTATTACGACAACTCACATTCTTAAGACCAAATACGTCTTTTATTTAAAATAGGAAGAAAAAAACTTCAGAGGAAATCGCGGAAGATTTTCTCTACGCCATTATTTATTGTACTTAATGCAGACAACCATATCTATCCCATTTAATAATTTAAAATTTAAATGGTACAACACAAAATGTTTAATAATCCAAAACTACTAAGTGGAGTTTATTTATGTTCTTTATTGTTAAGAATATGTATAATCTAATATTTAGAATGTATCCGGTCTACATTGAAACATCCAAAAAGGTTAACTGAAAAAAAATATTTATAAGGTATCCTAACTGGTCTTTAAATACGAAATGATGTCCCTTGTGTTTTGATCTCAAGAAATGGAAGAAAACATGACATTTCACCATCAAAAGTTAATTTTAGAGCTAATATATGGGTTCTGAAAGATTTGGGATGCACTCACCGCGTTGTTACTACTGCTACGGGACCCCTACAAAAAAAAAATTAAGCCAGGAGATCTCATTATACCAAATGACTTTATTGATCGCACATACAAAAGGCAACAGACCTTCTATGATGGCGATCAGGATTCCTTGCGCATGCATCCACCTTTGTCGGATCCATTACGGAAAACCCTTATTGAGACCGGACAACAGTTGAACATCGATTGCCATAAAACTGGAACTATTGTTACAATCGAAGGTCCACGATTTTCTTCTAGAGCAGATTCCAAAATGTATCAAATGCGATCTTGTAAATATGAGCTGGACTCTTATATGCTGCAATAGCCGAGGCTACAGACTGTGACCGCTGGAAAGAAGACTGCGAACACGTTTCATATGCTTTCGTACAAAGGAGTTTCAGAAACAGAAAATTACAAAGCTTATAATAGCTGTTGTAGGGGAAATTTCAAAGGGGGATGGGCAGAAACATATAGGTGACCTTAGGGAAACAGAAAGCAACAGCTTGATGTAAGAAACAGCAAATATTTACTTATATTATAGCTAATGCTAAATCATTCGAATTCTTAATAATTAGTTATTGTGATACTACTTGGTACTATTTTCTATCTACGTTCAGTATGATAATGTAATGTCATTTTTATTCGCATCATAATGCAAAACGTTGTAACAAATTTACATTCCCTAATGTTGGAGAAATGTGTGTTATTGTTTTGTGTCCTACTAGTACTGCCAAAGCTGGGAAAATGATGCTGGCGCATACAAATCTTTATAACCAAAGCAGATAATTTTATTCTAGTATTTCGGTTATTTTTAAGCATGTTTCTGTGTCCCCGATTTGCATAAAACCCCACGACACATCACGCGCGCATATAAATGTATTCGTACATAAAACAATAGATTTTATTCAAAAATACAACTCTAATTTCTAATAAAAAAGACACTAAAGCATATGGTCCTAAATTAATTTATGGGTTGCTGTCGTTTTATTATTTCCATTTTACAAATTGGCGTAAAAAAATAAATAAATAATGTATTAAATTATACATACTTTTTTTTATTTATACAATATCTTTCGCCATAAATTTTATGCTGGTATGTGCGCGTGTATCCGTGTATTGGATTACGAATTTGTTTTCGCTGCAGATTAACGTGCAAATAAATTTGCACACTAATTGTAATGGTCACTAGTTTTATAATTCTGCAGGATTTATATACATGCGGATGATATATTTTTTTACATATTGCCGTGCTTTGATCAATTTGATCAATGGGTTGGATGTTTTATTTTTATATTTAGGTTTATTATGCAGCCACTTCTTTATCTGAAAAAAACTACACGTATTTTTTTCCAGGAAATGGAGGGAAAGCCATATGTTTAATCCTAGTACGAACAACAAATAATAATAAAAACGCATTGTCCAAACAGCTTACAGTATATGCAAATGTAGGAATACTGCAAAAAGAAAAGATATTGACGAACGAGGGTATTGGATGAAAGTAGACAAAGTGGCCACCTATATCATGTGGCATGTACAATGAGCGGCATTAGTCTTGACTCACAAACAGTGCAAGAGACGGATTTTGTGATACCTGGAAATATTCTACACGTCATCTTTCGATAGCATACAATAGATTTCTTGCCCGTGTGTTTCGTTCGATCTTATTATAAACAAGCCCTTTCCACGCTCCTATAGACTGATAGCAAGGTGGATTTTTTTAAGAAAACATGCAAATTGCTTACAATATTAGTGTTGTAAATGTGATTTTAGGAAACCGAACAAAAATATAATATCTACATGGAACTTCTACGAAACGAGTCCAGCAAAGTCTTACTTTTTCTAATTGGAAATAAATAAAAGGTAAAATATACGCTCATAGCTTGTATTCATTCGTATAAGTAAACAGCACTTATTCTGAAAAAAATAATAAAAAAAACTATTAACAAATAATAATTCGTGAAGAATTGCAAGGACTATAGGTTGGTATCACCAATACGCAGTATCGGGAAATCCTGACAGACAAATTGGTTTAATGAAATTCTGGACGAATCATTTACACATTTGGGAATTTGTTGACAATGAGAGCGGACGTGATCTTGAGACATATGTTCAGAACATTTTAAAAATTTAAGAAATGTATGAAGTAAAATTCATTCAGTTTAAATAATTAGAAATAAATAATCCTAATAATTAAAAAAACCTTAATTGGAAAATTACAGCTGTGCTTTTCTAAAGTTTTGTATATCATTCGCCTTTTATTATACACTTGTTAACGATTTTTCGATCACCGAAGACATTATTATCAATCAATTTCCAACTTTGGCCTATATAAATTCAATGATTAATTACCAATTTGCTAAATTCTATTTTAATTACAAAAAACAATTTCAATATTAACATTGCAAACTTATTTGTTTTGTGTATGATCTTCGAAATTGTAATAAAAATAAATGCCTGGATGTGGACTGTATATTTCTTGTTGATTTATTGTTTAAACAATAATAATTTTCAAAACTGTTTGCCATGATTCAGATGCAATGAGATATATGCTTTGATCGACTCTTAACTTGTGTGTTACAAAAAAGGGACTGAAAAAACTGGTACCTACGTTGGTACATAATGCTTTCTGGAAAGCGCACAATCGAATTATTCAAACAAATAGTGGCGCGCGATTCAAATATACCCAACAACCAAACAATCTACATGTTTCTCAGCTGTGAGGAGTGTAGATAAGGGATTGTTTATTTGAAAATCGAAGGGAACAGACAAGCAAAAAATCGAAGCATGTAAGTGTATGCCATCGAAGGATGACGTGTAGAATATTTCCAGAATTGAGGAATCCCGTCTCTTTCTTTGAGTCAAGACTCTTGCCGCTCATTGCACATGTTATCATTGCTTATTACCTCATTAAATTACTTAACAAGCATGGCGTTTATTTATATTAATATGGGATTGAAAACCACTCCGTGAAGGACTGTAATAAATCCTCAATAAGGATAATAAAAGTGGAGTTACGTTGAGAAACTCATGACCCCTACAAAACAAGAATCTATTGTAAAATACGTAGAAATATCGTTAGATTTGAGGACGTTGACAATATATGGAACAAAACCCAAGTAGTTTACTTTCCATAGGAGAATTTCATGATACTTTGTGTCAAAAGCTTGTGAAAAGTAAACTAAATATCATTAAAGTTTTCCTCAACTCTTAGAAATGTCGGCTACAAATGTGGAGCGTCCAGCAATAAAAGTCATGCTAAGTTTGCTATAAATATGTTATGTACACGTACGTTGTAGAAAGGATTATAAAGGCATTTTGGGAGAATTTATAAGAGCTGAAATGAACTGGTAGTTGGAGAAACTCGCTGGGTCATTTTAAAACGGGAGAAGCAAACACAATGCATCTAAAGTACCATGTGCAAATCAGAACTTAATTTGTACAATTCTGGGACAAATTTATACTGTCGCAGGAAGGATGGTCGTGATTCCCTGAAAGCGCACAAGGTACATGAACTGGAACAGACACGTTTAACAACGCTGAAATGCATCAACAAATCCGTAAATAGAATCCATAGAACTAACACTAATTCTATGTAGAACACTTCGTGTCATTAACCTAAATAACTAAGTCCGCTTCACCAATAATCAAGGCTTCTCCCTGTCTTCCAGTCTTTCAAGTATTTTTGTTGATCATTTATTCTAGACTAAGGGATTATACAGGTTTTGATATTGCATCAAAATCGGATTTAAAAGCTGAGATACACTGTTCCAGTGTAAAATTATAATATTGACACCACTAAACGCGGTGAAAAAAAAATCATTTGCAGATAGAATCGTATACGTAACAAATTTAGCACCATAAAAACGGTAGTTGAATCAATTCGAACTTGGGAATATAAAAAAAAACGGAAAGATATAAAGTGAAGTCAAATGCTGGATGGAAGTTTTCTTAAACAATTATAGGACTCTCCCAGTAGAGAATGGAAAAATGGTACTCTACATTAGAAATTATTAAGCTCAATATCATACCGTCGGCGTTTATAATGTTGTTGTTATTTAGCAGGTGTTAAATCTAAATTCATGTCATGCACCGGGGAATACACCATATTGATTGAATAAAACAGGTTTACTTCGAACTATAATATCCTTGACAAGAAATTTGTGCTTTAAAAAACCATGATGAAACAACAATTTATGAACGTTACATAATCTCTTGCTGTCTCCTTTCTGCTGAATGTTAAATGTTCTTTATTTACAATACAATTAGTTTCAGGTTAATTTAAAACCAAGCGAACCCAAACATTTAATTAAAGAATATGCAATTATCAGAGGACGCTAGTTACAGTAATAGGTAGAAAGAAAAAATATGGGCGGCACATACAACCTACATAAAACGTACTTTTAAATCAGTTAATGTATAATGCAAATTATCGGAAACAAAAGAAGTAATTAAACCATATTTAAATTTAAAATACCCGGCATTACAGCAATACAATATATGTACATTTACATGTTAATTCCACCTGCTACGGTAATAATCTTAAACTCAATCAATATAAAATATTTAATATGGGGCTAAGTTGCTTCTTTTTCTAGTCAATTAATGCGGGTATGGGGAATATCTGACATTTCTATCTGCTTTTGTCTTTTATTGATTTTGCTAAATACATCACAATGCTCAAATTAGCATTTGAATACGTAACACGTTGGAACGCCATAAATAAATCTTATTGTTGGAATTAAACGAATTCATTTCCAGTAGGTATCTACGTATACAAGAATGGGGACGCACGTTATAATTGGACCTAAATAGTGAATATATTAATAAATAAATTGAAGGGTACCATATACAATAGGAGTGCCCTTCTATCAAAATTAGGGGTTCGCGTTTTATCACCTGCCTCCCCCCGTGCCTCATTGTAACTTTTCTGCACACAATTCTCGACTGTATTGATCTAATATTCAATTTGCGCTCATTGTGCTTTGTGAGCGACGTACTTTCGTTCATTTCTCTGTTGATTTGTCCCCGCTTGCGTAACGTATGTTGTGCGTATGCCTACATACCTTATATGCATTACGTTATAATTAAGATCTACATTTTGAAAGCCTCATTCAATGTAATATTTATAGAGCTAATGTTCCCCGTGGATAAAAGAAAATTTATGCGAGAGGGAGAACTAATATTAGATTTACTGGGTACACAAAAATCCTTAGCATATTTATTACCGACTTAATATTTCTGACGTTGGTAATTTTTTGAAGAAATTTTTTTTTCTAATTAATAGAGGTCTGGCTGCTATAAAAATAAATATTTTATTAAACCATTTGTGTTCTTAATACTTTAACTTGAGTGAGCAAGAATATCCCAACTAATAGTTAATTCAAAATTAAGACTTGAACAATTGAAAGCCATGATATGGCGAACCTTTAATTTTATTTATTGTGAAATCATCACGGAACTCGCGCACATACTCCCAAATTGCTCACCGAACGAAAAAAATTGCAAATATCGCGTAGTGGACGATGCTGTTGAATTTGATCCATTAAGTTCCGCATACCAAAAAAAAACGTCTATTAGCTTAAAAGTTAAATGTTTCTTTAATTTTAATTTAAGAAAACTGTAAATACGGATTTCCTATTATCTGGTCGTAAACGTTATTGCTTTAAGTAGGTTCAACTATTGGTTGAATATCTCGTTAATTTTCAATCAAATTCCTGTTAATATAAACATTAAGCGGTTTTCTCAATTCGGTCAATTCTCGACCAAGTCTCTAACAAGATGTAGAAAAATGAGACGATATGGATGTTGTGCATGTGTATACAATTGTAAATATCTTGTAATCGCTTTTTCTTAATTCGGTTCCATTCTCGTTTCTCTTCGGTGGCTTACGACATTTTTCTATTACTAATGAACGATAATTGAAATGTTTGATAGTTTTAAATTTCATGGTTACCTTGGAAAGGATATTACTTCCCTAGCTGACCTGAAAAAATCCTCATTGAACAAGATTCTGAGCTACCTCAAGGGTCTGGACTTGTTTGATGAACTCTAGGATGACATGTGCTCTACAATAGGACCTAGTGGCCGAAGTAGAAGGCACGATCAACCGAACCAGGCGGATGACATCCCTACATCAAGTAATCAAGTAAGTACTTTATTTAAACTTATTCTTCTTCAAATAAACATCTAAAACTCTTATCAACGTGTTATATATGGTTGAAATCAGTAAAAGGGCCCTCTCTGCCGGTGTCAAAGTTCAATATGGCGTCAATAGGAAATAAAAAAGTTGGTAATGGTCGACAAGAACCGAAACGTCATATAAAAGAATCGAGTGGACTCCGTGCATTATTTCATGAGACCGATATGCGCGAACTATGTAACGTCACATCCTACAGATTGTTATACAAATATTGACTGTGGCGGCATATTCGAAAGCACACCTAATCTTGACAGTAAATGTACACGCAGTGGTTGCAGTTTAAATTTAAAAATATTATTTAACTATACCTAGTTGATACTAGTTTAAAGATTGCATATTCAATCACATCTAACAACCTTTGAATCAAGATTCTTTTCTTTTGACATTATCTTTTTATGTTTGATCTGCGAAGTTCGTATAGGTACGCGTTTTTTTTTACATTTGTTTGCTTATCGCTGTGTTTGTCATTTTTGCATTTATATTTTAACTCATACCTTACATACTCTTCATTTTAATTTAAAATATAGAAAATTTGATCTTTTTATTATTTTGTATACCGACTATTGTATATTATTATGTATTATACATTGATATTTTATGTAATTAATAAAGAAAAATAAACTGAACACTAAAATACACCAATACTCCAAATGGAAATTATGTATTATTATAATATAATAAATTTTTATTGAATTCATTAGAAAAATGTTAAATATAAATCACAACACAATAAACAGCACATAAATATCTAAAAGATTCCAGGGATCCTCATTGTCCGATGAAAACTCAAAATTGGGGCAATTACCAGTAAAAATGGAACTATAAAAGGTCAGCTGTTCGTCACTGAAATATTTAGAACGGTCCGATTATATATCTGTCATTCTCTCACCACATTTACCTCTTTTTAAGACGAAAATTTGTCACTACGTCGATCTCATGAGATAATTACACCACTAGATAGAAGATAAAAAGTAACCTCGAGAAATGTACTAGAGGTAAAAGCCGAAAATGGGTTTTTTTAGTCTGGGACGTTATTGTCACAGGACCATTATCTCTTCGGGTTCACAGCAAAAACTAAATTTTGCAACTTTGTCACATTTAAACCTCCATTCATTATCAAGACCCCCATGGTGAGGATCGAAAGTGCATCAGACTGTTCAAACACTTGCTCTTCTACCAGAGATAATTCTAATATATTTATTTTACATATTTAAATTTCAAAAGGCCAACATCTTACATAAAAAATAGTTACTGTTGTATAACTTGCGCACAACAAACTTTCACTAATTGCTTATATTACCTTGTGGCATATTAATTAGCAATTATATTATATAAATAAATTTATAAACAGAGAATACATATTATGCAAAATTGAAAGTTTAACTATTCACTGTCCTAATGATATTCCCACTTCTAGTTACGTCATCGGCAAAGAGCAACAATCTTTTAACTTCAATAATGAAACAAACCTGTTGAATTTCTTAAATATGCATATGAATATCAGTAACAAGCAGCTCACGAAGCATTAACGTATTATAAAGAAAAAAATAGTTTATAGAGAATCCATTCTATTAAAGTATATAATTGAAATTCGTAATGCGATTTAGAGATACATCGCCCGTCAAAGCAAAGTAATCTCATGCAATATTATTTACACCTTCCCACCTGTTACAATTATCTTTACAAGCGCACGTACGCATTTCTCAGGCGGATATCAGGTTACCGCGTGACGGCGAAGAAAGAGATATGCACCGAGTAAAAAAGTGGATCAATTGGACGGCATAACGCGATTAACTCATGTACGCGATCCGAGGGAGCGGAATGCTCAAGAAGATGTGTCGCAATTGGAAAAAAAGTTGTTGAAGGAATGCCCGGTACATGTCGGATATTCCACTCGAATAGGTGGATACAAGGCACGCTACAGTTGCGGGACGTGCCGCTCTTAAATAGAAAATCGGTGGTATGTCTTGTGGCGATCCTGTGGGCGATGTGAATGATCAGTTTCGCCGATGAACTTCGCTACCACCGGATTATTGTTATCGTTGTCTTTATTACTTTCATAGCGTATTTCTGGATCAACATGTTCACGCTACAGTAAGAGATACTTTTAACATTATGTTCTATTATAGTAATCGCGGCATAGTTATTGCAATTAATGTTAGGTTCTTGGTTTAAATCATTTTATTACAATTTCAGTACTCATGTCACGGCAGGGCACATATAAAGGGAGCTACGATACAATTAATATGTATACAATTTCGTGAATAAAGCCACCACATTGAATGCAATACCTGTAGTGTATGTTTTTAGCGCAGGACGAATTTAATCAACTGCGTACCTCTTCTTATTGTGATATAAATAATAGCTGCTCTCTCTCTGATTCCTACATATTTTTTTAGTTGTTTTTGTTAAAATAGTTTTCCTTTCCTTCTCAAATTCCTGTACTCTTCCATAATCCTTCCTATACAGTATGCTTCCTTAGTTTTAGGCCGTATTCTGGTTTTCTTGTCCGTAGCTTTTTGGCAGTCTTCCTATTTCTTTCCTATGGTCTTTTGGTTCCTAGTATTACAATAGCTGTTGTCTGAAACTTCCATTAACCGGTAAAAGCTTCTAATACACATACTCTACTCTGGTATATACTTACGTTGGTGATTAGACATTCTTTTGTTTGTAAAAGAGGGAGATAAACGTCACTGTTCATGACGACTCTATAGTCAAGCGACTTCAATATATTCTAATCAGCGATGGTGAAGTGGCAGTATTGAAGATAGTTTGGCGTATTGAAAGAATTAAACGATCACTACTAGATCCATTTACTTGTAATATCATTATTTAGATTTCTATATTGTCTTTCAAAACTGATCAAAATTTTTCAGGTACCTGAACTACAAGATCAACTGGCAAGGAAGAGAGACTGCTTCATGATTGCAACCGCTTTAGGGTAATTCTGTATTTTATCTTCAAATAGTAAATGCATTTGCTGATTTAAATCGAATTGCTTAACTCTTCTCAAAATCCAGTTGTAAAATGTAGAGGCTTAACTTGTCGGTTTCTTTTTGGATTCAATCTGCACAATTTTGAAAGAACTGTATTCAGTAAACATTCTCTATGGAAGATGTTACGAAACTTTTCCGGCTGCTTGACAGCTGTAACCAAATCTTCTAACAATAAGTAAATTTCCAACAACATTAAAAATGTTTCAAGCACTGCTACAGGAACAGTAATGAAAAGCCTTAAAGTACACACCAGAAGATTACCCTCTTGTTAAATCCCTTGCTTTGACGAGAGTTAAACATACTATACATCCGCATCATCATATTAAGATCTGCGGACGTTGCTTGCGCTTACATATACATACATATACTGAAATTGTCCTTTGTGGAGAAATATTTAAAATAAAACATTTGCGTTAAGGAACTGAACTGAAGTCAGTATTGTAGGAATTATAATTAAAAAAAAAATTAAGTTCCATATAGTTTACAACATATCTAACTGATTGTATTCACTCCTTCACTTAACAAGGAAGGCGATGAAGTATGTCACTGTTCACAAAATCGATTACATGGGATATGAATTCTAGGATATTTTAATAAATTATAGCGAAAAATGCCAATAAAGAAACACTTGAAAAACAAGATCGACGCGACAAAAATGGACAGAAATTATACGAGCAGCGCGAACATCAATAGTTGGAGCGAGAAAATTAGAGAACAAATGAGCATACGGGAGCACGTAATGGAAACCGTAGAGAGAAAACAACTAATATGGTATGGCCAAAAGACTTCCAAAGAAAGTAATGAAATGGAGAAGCACTTGAGAATGGAAAAAGAGGAAGACCCAAGAAAACATGGATACAGGAAATAAGAAGATTGATGAGCGAAAGGAAGTTGAGCGATAACAACTGCACCCATAAATTAAACTGGCAACTAGGAATTGCACAACGTTGTAAGGCGTTTTAACCTGAACTAATACACATATAAGTCGTTGGAAGTTAAGTGCGCAGCATTGCTAACTTTGTTATTATTGGAGCTACAAAGTCGGTTAAGTAGACATAATACTAGGACTTTTTATAGCGATTCCAATGTCGAAAACATAAAAACAATTGAGCATCCCATTTTCCAAATATTCACTAAAACAAGCCTGTATATTTTATAACAGTTTCATTGAGAATTCGGCTATGAGCAAAAACATTGTTATGATAAAATCAGAAGCAAAGAAGTTATTGTGATATTGTATATTTTTGAAAAAAACAACATACATGCATAGCTACTAAGAACAATTCGTTCTGTTTATTTTATATTTGCCTTAGCAGACATTGTTCTGTCGTAGTGAAAGTGCTTAAGCGTTATTTACTCCCGTATCATATCTAAAGATGTCGTTCATACATCTAGAAAAATGTGATATAATAATACTTATTATTATTATGTGTTAGAAGCATACATGGTATGCGGATAGTATGGAAAGCAAACTCATGCATATTAGAGCGAGAAGTATGCTAGGTTTCCATCCTCAGTAGAAACTGAGAACGTATTTTTTCTATGTCTCAAGGTGCAAATTATGCCAAATTGTATACTGCTAAATTATTTGCGCGACATCTGTCGCAAGTAACTTGCAATTCTGTTTACATTATCGACAATAATTTGCTCCAGTATCTGTCGCGCAAGTAAACTTCCTGAAGTTTCTCGCGTATCACTTGCGTACGTATTTACATTTGATGTTAGATTTTTGCGAGTTCAAATCGCAAGCGTAAGTGTATGCTATTAATATAGCATGCCTTCCACAAGGACAATTCGTAAAGTTGCTGCTCCCATTTTAATACTTTCTTCACAACAATATAAAAGGAAAAATATAAGAAAATGCTGGGTTAGAGATTGGGTGTTAAGAAAGGAAAATTAGGGAGACTAGAAAATTCTACTTTCTGGATTGAGGTTGCAACATGCTCAGCAGTTAAAAAATTTTAATTATAAATTTTTTTAAATTTATATATTTTTTTTTATTTTAAAGCCGAATAATAAGGGCAATTAGACACAAACACTTCATCTCCACCAATTTCATTTTCTTACATTCTTGCATATACCGACTGCGTAAATTATGCAGCTTTCAGCTTACGTCTGTCACTGTTGTTTCAAATTTTGCTGCTAATATTCCTAAACATTTTTGTTTTTTTTATGCGATCACGATACAAGGGAGATTTAACATACCACAATAAATCATTATCTTCATATAAAGAAACGAAAATTTTAATATCTCGATATTCCCACTCCTTTCTTTCGGATGCCATTATCAACAACTCGCAGAGAATATCGAGACAGTTTGGAAAAGTTCTGAGGGCTACAGCGAGTAATTTTAGTGTAGCCAGGGAATTTTAGTGTATAGACTTGTAAGTCTGTTTATCTGGCGAGAAATGTCGCGAGCTTCGGGAAGTCGACTCGCCAACATATTTACATTAGCGACAGTAATGTCTGACAGTAAATTGCGCCATATTTCTCGCTAATCTAAAAGCACCTTAATACTGTTCTCCTACGTAGTTTCTACTGGGAATGGAATATGTATCTACAGTTATTTATTCGTTGGAATTGTAATGGCATTTCGATGCAATTCTGCTAAGACCGGTGGCATCATTACGTTTAAGCTCTTATTTCAATTACGACAATTTCGAAAAAAGGATTTTAATTTTACTTTCTTGATATGCCTGTAGATTTAAACGCCATCAATAACTGCTAATGACAGAAGTCCTATTAAAAATGGAAAAAAGTCGACCCGGTATGTATGTTCTGCAACATTAATTTGGGATTCACACGAGCTCGTGAGTTTATTAACGAACGGATTCACGGCGGAATCCGACGAATCAATGGTTACTTAGCGCGGACGTGACTCCAACGCCCACCGCTTTTATTTTTTTCACTGATTTATGGCGGCGAGGTGGCGGCGAGCGTCGTGCCGGTGGAAGGTAAATCACCCGCTTCTAATTGACTTGATTTGTACTGAATAACGTTTCTTTACGCGGCAAAGCGAAGCATCGTCCCCGTTAGTTAATGGTGGGCTGTTGTGTAAGGGTCGCTCGTTGTAATTAATAGTCAGTTTTTATGCGTCGTTTTAGTTCCAGATCCGTGTTAAGGACTACATAAAACCCGTCCGGAAAGAAGAGGTACGTTTTCAATGAGGATCTTTAAATTTTAAGGGTATCGGGCGGATTTTTAGTAACCAAAAAATTGTATTAACCCACACGTAACCTTTGAAGTAGCACCCGGATCGAATATATCTGCATCGGTAATAACGAATGAATTAACAATGGCAAATAATTAAAAACCTGCAATGAATCGAACAAAACGTTCGAATTCGCTCTGTTTATTCGTCAAAATTTTCTGGTACAGTAATTTTTGGTAATTTAGACAAATTTAATTCTCTTTTAATTAGCGATTTTGAAATACGCTCACGGGATAGTTATAAATTAATTAAAAGAGTATAAATCATTACAACTGATACGGTCACTAGACCTGCGGCATATGCAACGTGGAGGTAGAAGAATAATAAAATAAATTTAGGTATATAAAATATAAAATTACAGGGGACCTGTAATATTTTAAAATAATGGAAGTACGTGTCCAAAATAATGACTTTGTTTGAATGTTATTTACCGGCACCAATGACGCAAATGAGTCCAATTAAAATTCGCGACCGGCGGTCCATGGTTACAATAAATCTAATTGCCGAGAAGGCACATTTGAATGTGTAATAATACGAATGCAGACGTGAATGCGAATTTATTTTTCGAAATAGTTTGGTGGGCAAGTCGTACTTACTTCAATTTCTTGAGAACACGTTACGTAAAGAACCTGCGGTTTACACTTGCCGCGTAGAAATGCAAGAGCAAACATCTCGAATATTTCGCACGGTAGTTAGGGTACTTACAATCAGTTGTGCTTGTGCGACGTATCGTGTGAGTCATGCAGAGGTCAAGAACAACAAAACTTGTTCCCAAATGTAAAATAGGATACTTCCACCACACATAAACCAACAAATTCGTTGCGCGTTGGACACTATAAACAATAAAGTTGGACACAGGTGCCGGAGAGTGCAATAAAGTCACATTTGACCCGATACACAAACGTGTCTTTCGTGCTTAAAAAAAACGCCACACACAAACACATCACAAATATTCAGCATCAGGAAATTACGTAAGAAAAGCCCGCAGTTATAACAGACAATTACCGCTAGGATTTTTCCTTTATCGCTGACGACGCTACAAACTTTCCTATCGGACACTAATTTGGGCCGATGGCAAATTGAAAGTTAACGTGCTAATTGAGTCTTTTCGTTCGTGTGTTTCGTATAAATACCTACGTTATGCCGTGGGTGTGTTTTGAAAATTCTTTTCTCACCGTTGCGTCGTATACTTTCTATATTTCGGGTAATTACTTAAAATTACAACGTTAATTAATGCTGTTTTCAAGCTATAATCTTATATGTATACCTTGCTGATTATATTCCGACAAAACTATAAGGTTTAATCGCGAAAAATAACAAATTTATTAATTTTTTAATTCACAAAGAACTCGTACTGCAGCATTATTCAACATACATATACATACATAGATACATATGTGTACATACAGTAGACCTAGGTAATAAGTAATAACATCCCCGCTTACGCTAAACGGAAATGAGGAACCAGAAAATGTCAATTTTGTTAAAATCTCTGATTGTTTTTATCGTACTGTTAAGATGAACAAACAACGTGAATGGGACCAAGATTTGACAGAAAAGATCGTCAGATTTTGTTGCTGGTGGACAATTACCCTGCATATCCTCATGTTGCGAAAATCGAGTTTATAAAACTTAGGTTTTTACCGCCAAACAGCAGCTCCAAGATACGTCTGATAGATCAGGACATAATCGACTCATTCAACTACCATATTCGTCAGATGCGTTTGTTACAGATTCTACATGGTATTGATAAGAGAAACCCTTTTGCCGTTGACCTGCTACAACCTATCCAATTAGCTAACAAATCTTGACGAAGTCACCCAAATAGACAATGTTCAAATGTTTTAATGTTGCCGCCGCATCAGATTTTGGGTGTGATGACGACTTGCTACTAAATGACTGATACGAAGAGAAAAAAAACATAAAGAATGGGACTTTGAATTGGAATTGTTTTGCACAATTTTATCAATGACTACATCAATGCGAATTATGTGCTAGTTACAACAGAATATTTAGACGACGATATTATCAGTTCCGTGGAAGATCGAAAAGAAATAATGGAAGTATGGAAAGAGTTTTACACGGAAAATATTAAAAATGAAGCAACGGAAGAGGAGTACGAAATATATAGAAAGCAGGAAAATTTACAGACTGCAGATGCAAAAGCAATAATATCTGGAAAGCGAGAGGAGTGGATGAGATAGCTCCAGAAATGATGAAATATCTAGGGCAAGAAAGAGTAACATGGCTCTGGAAGTTATACAAAGAGGCCCGTCAAAAGGAAGAAACACCAAAAGACTGGCAAACGACTTTGAATACCTACGAGGGAGAACACGTAAATTGCGAAGGGGAAGCGAAAGGTCGAGAGAAACCGGAAAATGATGAGTGAAACACTCGTATAGCAGGTTTTATCTACATAGAACGTCTTGAAGTGTGTGAATGATATTCATAATTTTCTAGTTTCGTGGTGCACCAAAGCAATCCTCGGATTATTTGTATACTAAAAACACGGGAGTTCAGTCGAAAATAACAGATTTCTTTGGGAGTTTTGAGCTGTCGTGTTTAGAATCTGTAGCTTTTTTGATTACTTACCTAACATTTAATTGTTTTATATCTGCGCATTAGGCAAAAAACCGTTTTAAAACACATTTTTTGAGTTATGATCGCATATAGTGATACAATGATTTGGACACTTATTTGCTTAGGTAACTATTCCGGTGCTAATGAATGATGATTGAATTGTAAATATTTCCACATAACGTGCCGCATAAATATATGTATGTGTGTAAAAGTATGTATATATAAATATGATTTCATAAAACTTAAAGGAATTAAGCATTTGGAAAACTTCTTGCATACAAACTTTATAAATCATGCAAAATTGTCAAAGCGAATGCTTCGCGTATTCCTGTTTCATTTAAGGTAAGCGAAACAGATTCATCGATCAATTATCACCATTTCTTCTACTTTGTGGATGCTTCCTTCGGTCATTGTCTACAAAGGTCGTCTAGTTTTCCGGTCATCTTGAATAAATTCTGTACCCTAGTTGAACTAATTAACCAAATTTTATTTGAAAACGCGATTTTTGTCTGATTGCCTTTCTATTGTCAAAAACTTTATCACTCTTCTATGTTCTAGCTTTAAATAAGCCATTTTCGCGCGTTTATAGCTAAGTAATTTGATTTACAAACAATTTAACCCTTTCACTACTATCGGTACTTACCAGTACCACCAAATATAGGTATGTTCAAATACCAATAGTGGAAATAATAGATATGTATATGAAAAAAAATGGAAGCTACTTCATTATTATAATTTATTATGAAAGAGCAAGTTGTTACTATTTGTATTTTTATAGTTTTTATATGTGGTACT
>JARFOC010000330.1:1160221-1175851 GCA_031763485.1 Osmoderma eremita | reverse complement strand
TGATAAGTAGTGTCCTGGTTCTATTATTTATTAAACGAAGAAGTGTAAGAAACGCCAGCCCCTACAATTCCGTACAGATTTCGATTAACATAAAAATTAGGGATTTGATGAGTGCGGGCGTAACTCGGAACATTTCCCACATTGTACAAATTGTACAAATCTAAAATATTTAAAGTGCATCTCTTAAAAACCCCAGAAAACCAACTTTTTCAGTAATTCCTCAAAGAGAGAGAATTCCTATCACCCATCGACTTTTTAATTTTGTTAAACAAAAAATCATCATAGAAAATTTGCTCCAAATTAGAGTAACTATAAAAAAAATTCATAGTATTTTTTATAGTTAGTAAAATTCTATCCAATCCATTTTTTAAGTAAAAATAAAAAGCAAAAATACCCTTACCACCTTGATGGATGAAGAACTTCACTCATCAAGGTGGCAAGGGAATTTTTGTTTTTAATTTTTACTTTTTTTTAAGGCCATTTTTTTAAGGCCAATTTTAAATGTTTTGGGAACTTTTCATTTGCAAATTCGTCGCCTTTCGATATTTTCGATTGATTTGACGCATTTCATCACACATCATAATAAAAGAAAATAGTTTATTTCCTTTATTTTTTGAGCTTTGTGTTCTTCGAAGGTGTTCTTAAATAGTTGGATCAAATTTAGGAATCACTTTTACTGCTTTTAAAAGTTATCATTATTCGAAACAAATACCATATTAGTAGCCCTAAATCGCCTTGATAAATATACTGCACGCTTTATTATTTCATACCAATATTCTTTCTCGCGATTTAATAATTCTCGTTCGTAATAGTCTATTCTACTTTTATTTACTGGTGACTTTCTTAATTAATTTAATGTTGTACAATGTTTAAAATGAACTTCACTTCTTTCATGTCTGGTTATAATTTGGGAAAAGTGTTGTCAATCAGATAACCCATTTGTCGTAAATGTGTATAATATACGTTAGAAAATCTTACTTTATCATCAATAGGATAACCAATGTTTACTTGCTTGCACAAGTATATTTTGAATTAGAAATTGTGCCATACTGTTACTTAAACAAAGTGTCTAAGTCTCTAACTTTTTCTAAGTTTTTTCCTATGCATGTTGCAATCTATCTACTAAGATATTCAGCAAGTTATATGGCTATATCATGAGGAGGATTTTGTCCATTGACTCGTCCCAGTATATCTTAGCTTATGCTAGGTTTATAACAACAACACGTTAATGATTAATCCATTCGCCCTAGATTAGATTAGGTTAGATTTCATTTACATTTAGCAAAATCTACGTGTTAGGTCTAAAGGTTTGAAGTAGTAAGTTCACTACAAGATTGTTCGGATGAACGTCTACCCTGTCCTGGTATTTCCTGCTACTTGTTGTAGCTTCTTTCTTCACTGTAAGAATTTTTAAGTCACAATGGATCATCTAGTTTGAAATACACCATGGTGCATTCCTAATGGTTCGTGGGCCCTTAGACTGGTATCTTTTAAGAATCTCAATGTTGGAATTACCAGCCATACGCCATAGCTCGATTCTGTTGGGTTCAGTACGGCTTTGTAGAGGAGAAGTTTGTTTTCCACTGACAGTCGTGATGAACGACCGATCAACCAGTGCATTTTCCTGGGTTCCAAGGACTGGTTCCTGAGAACCAAGTTGCTTTCTTTTAGCCCATATATGTCTTTTCCATGTGAGTTTACGGTCGAGGTGTATTGCAAGACACTTAGCTTCTTCTGTTTGAGGCAGTTGTATGCTGTTTAAAGTGACTGGTGGGTATGTCTGTCTACACATAATGAAGGTTACGCGCTTGGATTTTGCTTCATTAACTTTGATACGGCATCTTTTTAACCATTGTTCGAGATTGTGTAGGTGTGGTTGCAGGTGGGGTGAAATCATGGTCAGATGGGTATGTAACGCTAATATAGCCGTATCCTCGGCAAAAGTTGCCATCATCGTGAGCCTTGTTAGTGGTATGTCGGTTGTATAAATCAGATATAATACTGGTCCTAGCACGCTCCTTTGTGGAACTCTATTCGAAAGGTATGATTTTAGTGGTTCAAGGTAGCCTTGCGGTAGTTTTCCTTTGATTTTATAAAGCTTGCCAATGTGCAACACCTTATCAAATGCCTGTGATATATCCAAGAACGGCGTAGAGCAATAAAGTGTCTTAGTTACTTAGATTCAAAAACGAATAAAACGGTCATTAGCATAAAGATACTTGTAAATAATAGTCGTGTATAAGTTGTAGAACGTTAAATTGCAGAATTAAATATCAATTTTTTACGTAACGCATAACGTGCAAAGAAGTGAAAAAACTACAGCATCAATATCGTACAATTATAAACTAAATTGGGACTTACGTTATCAATGACCATGGCTTGAATATTATGTCTTATAATAAATGTGCTCTTTTTGTAGCAGAAGTATTAAAGAATGCTGCAAAAGCTTGCAAAACACGTGTTGAAGGTATCCGCAATTCTGTATTCATGTTCAACTCTGGTGTTGTCAATACAATTTGATATTGGTATCTCCTTATTATGGTTACAACACCATGCTCCGAACAAATGTGATCTTGCGCTAAAATAACCTAAACCAAATTCGTTTCCGTTATATTTTATTTTGATTATAAATCTGAAGTCGTTACGGAGAATATAAAGCTGTGATGGGCTTTCCTTATATACATATGTAAGTTGCAAGGTATAGCAGATCTAGTTTTCGATTTGTAACCTGATCGTGATTTAAGTTTTGTTTTATCTTATGAATTCGACGTGTGTGGTCTACATTACGTACAATTGCATGCACATATGCATAAGTTGCCACTAGCACATACATATGCAACATATGTATGTGCTAGTGGCAACTTATGCTGTTAATATTGTGTGGTGGAATATTAAAAAATGGTACCATATTGTATAGGCGAAGCAACAAGTGCTGGCAAACTATCAATAGAAACACTTTACTTGTGAATCGTCTCCTCCTCATATCACAAGGTTGGTAGATAGATTATGTAAGTTAAGTACATGGTCACCAAGATTTCAGTATTGCGCATTTATATACAGAAATGCGCACTGACTACACATAGATGTAAAAGGGAAAGAAATATGAAACGATACACGAGGAATAAGATCGACAGAGATAGCGAGAAAGGAAAGGTAATTGTGACGGCCAGCCGAGTCCACCCGCGCAGTGGACCTGAACAGATGGGGAAAAGAATTCGCCGCGTCACTCCGTGCGATAAATTATATTGAAATTGATTCAACAAAATTGGATGCTGGGGCCATAGACGGTGCTATAGTGTCGGAGTACAGGCAATATGGTCCGTTGCTACATTCAATGTTATGCATGCCTGATGGCGAGTATCAATCTAGTGTTTGACATTCACGTCACGTTACATTGGAAATAACTATTCGATATTTTACACTGACACACACGCTGGCGCGGGACGCGCGATCGCTCTCTCCGGCACACGATTACCTCTGAACCTTCCTGCTGCATACATGTGTACAACGTATAGAAATATTACCTTCCTGCAGCGGGAACGTTATCGGCGCTGTCGAATTCGGTTCGCTGTATCAGGTGAAAAGCGCATTGATTACCCTTGGTCAACTTGATGGGCCGAATTGAAACCGATACTGGAAATAATTATTGACAGAAATCATTTTTCATGCTGCGGACGATTGAGTAATAACAGTTCGGCCTAATGGATGGACGTATATCATCCTCCGGTTTGTTCGAATGAGGAAAATATGAAAATCGTATAATTATTTATTGCTCTCATAGATTACGTACGTGGTTGTTGCTACATGAGTAAGTAATAGTATTATGAAATAAGAGAGTATATAATTGCCGAGCAATCAGATAAGACCTTATAGTATGCAACATATTCCGAAAATAAAACTCCTGAAGAAGGTGTCAGAAAGTTATGAACATCTACTCGTGTATCATTTACTGCATGTTATGTCATTTCGCCATTTTATTGTTTTGGAATGGCTTGTGTTTATCGAGTTCAGTACAATTATTAAGAATTTGATTTTTTTAAAATTGCTATTTTATCTCAAACAATATCGATTATTGTAACCGTTATTGTTACATAAAGATAGGATAAATATTGCCCTGAATTTTCTTGATCTTCCTCTATAAAAAAATAGTCACTTATATCTTAGGGACGAGAGAAACTATCGGACTAGACAACGTGATCTTTGCATACCACCCAAACATCTTACATCTCTTCGAGAAATCACCAATGTATAGCTTTGCCAGGTTGTATAACGGTTTGTCTTTGCATATAAAAAAGATGAATAATCTAAAAGATTTTAAGCGAAACTGTATTAAAATGAGTTAATTCAGCCCACTTTTTGGGTTGTATATAAACAGCGCAACCATTGGGTTTATAGCATAGGTACATAGCAGTTTACAGTTTTAATAAATTACCTGTTATTATTTTATACCTACACGACTACTACTTCTATGATCTATGCTACAATAACTACACAAATACAATACGATTCAGCAAATATTAAACATTGGCACCTTAGCAATTTTTCATATCTTCATCCGGCGGTCTGCTAATACGATATTATGCACTTTATTGACCATATCGTCCGTAGCCACCTCAACAGGATGACCTGGGCGCTCCTCATGAAAGACGGAGGTTCAGCCACGGTTAAATTTATTAAACTAGTATCTGATGACAGTGCATGATTTTTATAAACTGCATGCAACTTGTCATTGATTTTTGCACACATTTTCCCATACAAAAAAAAGAAATCTAATCACTGACCGGTAGTGTTATTTTTCGATGATTGCAAAAAATGCAAACACTTAGTCAACAGCTATAAAAAGTAAAGTACTCGATGAATCTTTCCGAAATTTTGATAGATGTCGACTAAAGATAGTACTCACAGTCGGTAATGCAGATGTTCACACAAAGCGCCATCTCTCGGTAAACACGGGTATTTCCTATACCATCCTCGTACATGCATTATTTACTAATTACGTCAAATGTGGTACTTTTATTTTTCTGGAACATATGAATAATAAATAAATCGGCTGACACAAATACGAAAACGAGACTTTTTACGTTTTTGATGCATCACAGGAAGAGTATTTTATAAAAAGAAATCTCAGAATTGTGTTAGGAAAGTAGGAGGAGAGAAAGTAAACGATGAACCCAAACAAGGTCATAACGATCTCGACTTAAATACTCGCTAATAGCGCAGTTATTTATACGTTAGAGCACGTTTCACGGCACTGACGTCGCTTACGTTCTCGCGAACGTCGGCGGACCACCGACTCGCGAAGACGTCGACGAACTTACCAGAAATAAGAGAAAGACGAAACAACTAACCATCCAGAGGTCGCGTGATTCGTTTTTAGTCAACACGGAACCTTGACGCAACGGCGTCGGTCGCCCGCACTAGCGAGCGGACGAAGGAGCAGAAGAAGGCAAAGAACAATGGGCAGCGCTGTTGGTACGGTTGGGCCGGATGTTCGCTCCGCTGATCGGCCCGGTACTGGAATCCCTCCCGCTTTATAAACTGCCATCAAACTCATTGCCGCTGAAATATATTGGTCTCCCCTATTCTTAGCCGGCCGCACTCGGTACAACGCTCCACATACCGCGTTCGCCTCGCAGTTTCCGTCTCCTTTCTCCAACAGGCGTGTGAGAGCGCGAGAAGTCTAGGCGACGAGATAGACTTTCACGTTAGACGCGCGCACACAAATCTCCGTTATAAATGGGATTCCGGCAATTGCTTAATGTTTGGTCAACGATATAGAAATTATTATTTAATTCGTCGAGAGGGCCGGCTGTTCCCGTTTTCTGTGAAGGGACGTTTGTGACGCTTTTGTGTCTGGATTATGATGTGTGAAGCTGTTGACAGTACCGTAGGGCCGTGAGTCTGTTGCCGGACGTATTTTCTGAGATGTAATCGTGTATTCAATCATGAGATCATCGAGAAGTAGAAGTCGTTAGTTAGCTGGAGATCCGCAATTTAGGGTATAATAGCAATTTTATTTGCAGAATAATGGTATGAGTTAAGTGATGATTCACAGATTTTAAATACAAAATAAATTGATTAAAATGTGCCAATTTTTCTCATATTGAAATGCTTTTTGCAATAAATAAAAAAGGAAACATTTCTGATTGTTAGATGAAGAGTAAGTAATACATTACTTGCTTTAAACTAAATTGTTCGTTAAATTAATTTAATGTTGATATATCCACTACAACGGTACGCCGTCGTCTCAACGAAGTTGGTTTGCGTGGAGCCATTGCGGTAAGAAAACCACTTGTGTCACAGAAAAGACGCCAAAGAGATTGCAGTTCGCGAGAATACACAAAGATAAACCGGTTTCTTTTTGGAGATCCATATTATGGACAGATGAGGGCAAATATAATCGACTAGGATCTGATTAACGAAAGATTCAACCCCATGTACACTATAAAAACTATGAAACATGACGGAGGAAGTGTTATGGTATGGGGTAGTATGTCATGGCGTGGTATGGTGCCTATATTCCGAATCCAGGGCAAAATGGATCAATTTATTTATCGAAACATCTTAGAAAATGTTACGGAACCTTATGCAGATGACTCACTTCCCGTAACGTGGACATTAATGCATGATAACGATCCGAAACATACCGCAAGGACCGTGGAACAGTGGTTAGAGGAGAAACGCATTCGGGTATTGGATTGGTCTGCTCAAAGTTCGGACTTACTCCCTATAGAACATCTATGGGCAGACATTGAAACTGAAATATCATTTAAAACTCCATCCACATTAAATCATTTATGGAATATTATCGAAGAGGCCCGGTATAATATTCCAGTAGAAAGATGCCAAAAATTAGTAGAAAGCTTACCGAGAAGATATGCTGCGGTGTTGACGAATAAAGGTTTTCCAACGAAATATTAATTCTAAATGCAAAGGCGGCTTGGAAATTAGAATATAGAATTTATTTGACAGGTGTCTTTAGTGTTATTTTATTTTATTTGGAGGTTATTGATTTTTTTTCGTATATTTTGAATAGCGCAAGCTGTATGTTACATGTTAAGTTTAATAACTTATTAACTTATTAAATTGATCAACACATTCTTATTGCTCTGCATATGCTATTTAGGTGGCCGCCACTGTATTTAACACATGTTATGCACTTTGGGATTTCATGCAAGACTCTTAATACGGTATGTGTTTGAGTACATATTATAATATATTTCCGACCGTTTGTTTTATGTGTAAGCTTTTATGTACCCGCCACTGGCTGTTGGGGCAAATTGAGCAACTCTACTAGAAAATGACGTCCAGCAGTGAAATTTTATACTAATTGCAAATAATATGATCGCTTTTCAAACCATTACATTATTACGATAATATTTCATTATAAATTGATATGAGCGTACGTGGGGTGTCAGAATTAAATTGGGATGAGATTGTTGGCTAATATATGCTCTGTAGTATGCTAATGGCATTTCGTTGCTTGTTGGTTTGTTATACGAATTTGTATACATATGCATATAGAAATGAATATTAACGGCAACGTTCCAGTGCGGTTTAAACATATCACCACCGTCAAATTGATTGCTTTAATAAATTACCTACTTTTACCCGCTTTATCGGCGTATGGCCCTTATCTACGTCAACAAATTACAAAATCCGATGGGCGATGTCAAAGGGGTTGTTAAATGAATTGAATTTCAATTGAGCGTCAAACAATCAATTTATTTCATAATAATTAACATTGTGTGTTGGTAAATAATCGAACGATGAATGTATCTGGGGCCGTGTGTACCACGTTAATTCAAACAGAGATTGCTCTGAAGATTCGTGTTCATTGGTATATGATAATATAATAGATAATTTACTTTTACTTACTTTTACTTTATTTTTTTAACGAAATTCTACCATTTCATATGTATACGTTATGTCTGGATAAATAAATATTATTGGAGCAAAGAAATGTCAGTTCATGGGGTATATGACCCATAAAAGTTTTTTTTCTAATAATACAGTATGCAGATGACTTGAAGATTTTATATAGAGTTGCTGATATCGCAGACTGCCAAGTTATTCATTCCAACTTAGATGGTATTCACAACTAGAGCACTGATAACACTGGTTAACAAGATTTTTGTCCTAAGCACAAAAATGCTTGATTCCCATATACTTTTGCATGCTGAAATCAATTATGTTTTCAGAGTTATTCCATCACCCTTATGTTCCAGGATATTCGCTTATCCACCTAAAATATGCATGCATAGATATGTAGTATAAGAGAACATGTCTTGACGTTATTTCAGTTGTCGGCTAGAGCTCGGAATTGATCAAGCACCATGGTTAATGTTTGAATATGTATTGACGTGTTAAGACCTGCATTTCCCATTCCGAGATAGCATCTCATGTTATTTCAGTCGTCGGCTAGAGCTCGGTTAATTAACATATACGCTGAAGTTGTTAACGTTTTAAAGAGTTGCGTTGTGGTGCTTTTAAACTATTGTAGTGAAACCGCGCACATTTGATCATCGTGCGGCGCATTGACATTTAAATTTTAAAAAATCTTTCACACCTCTCCTTAAAAAGTGCTATGAGCAGTATTTCAAGTGTAAAGTAAGTGATGAAGACAAAATGTGGGCTCCCTATATTTCATACGTTATGTGTGTCAGACTTCTTACAGCGTGGGCAAAGGGTAAACGACATATGCCTTTTGCTGTTCCTACGATTTGGAGGGAAGCATCAGATCATATTATCGATTGCTATTTTTGTCTAAGAAATGCACCAAAGTCGTATGACTTCTAAATCCAAGCATACTGTGAAATATCCTAATATTCCACCCGCATTGAGACCAATACCTCACAGTCCTGAATTACCTGGACCTAAGCCTGATGATGCCAAGGCAAATTGAGCCCTGCTATGTTGGCGGACTATTACTGGACGCTGAAGAGAGATGTTTCTGATGCAAAGTATAGCCGAAAGTCATGTATCAGCACATTCTCCAAGTAAATATATCACCTTGTACGTCAGTTTTTCATGATTTATACACTTAATATAATATACTTTCACAAAATTTCAATGCTTCGTTACTCAGAATCCCTGCTTGAGAGAAAAAATGTAAAAAGTACTACTAAGTTCACCCACTTTACCTCGTGGGACAAAGTAAATCTGAAATTTTGTTGACCAGTGTAATAGCTACGCTATGTGAGTAGGCAGAATCAACCCCAGCTACTACATAGATGGAGTCCATCAGTGACACCGTTAAGATCCTGGGAATTACCTTCGACAGCAAACTGAACTTTGTTAAACATATTTTTGAGACAGTTCCATCAGCTACCAGATCTTTGGGTTTTATAATACGGACGTGTCATGCTTTCAATAACGTAGACGCTATGAAATCCCTGTATTGTTCTTTCGTGATAAGCAGACTTGAATATGGATCTTTGGTGTGGTATCCAATTTATGCCTCTCACAGTGATATCATCGAGCGAGTCCAACGAAAATTTCAAAAATATTTATCTTTCAAAATGGATGGAGTTTACCCTGACGGCAATGTAAATTATGAACACCTCCTAGACCGGCATGGATTTGAAGCCTTGAAGTTGAGATGTCGGAGAACAAATGCCTTGCTTGTACATAATTTAGTAAGCGACAGTATTGACTGCCAGTGTCTTTTGAGCAAAATATGTTTTACGGTATTACGGCTGGCTTCAAGAACTTGCCAGACATTTGATCTTCCCACTGCACGAACAAATATCATGTTCCGTGCACTCATCGAGAAGAGCTAATAGTATCTTTTATTTCGGGGCTGCGAACTTAATGTTTAGTTTGCCATGGTAATCCATAACCATTTGCGGAGCTACATGTATACATGCTTGTGCTTTTTTATCTTTGTATTTCACATTATCGTGTATTGTAATATTTGATTATAATGCCCTTTTTGGAGTTATTCTGTATCGTATTTCTAGGAAGGACAAATCTTATATACTATCTACAAATGCACTTTATAAATGCCTATAACATAAAAAATGAATCAAATAAATATATAAAGTAGGTAGATAGTTTCGAGAATGAAATTCTTTTTGTGTTTGCAAGTTTTCATTTTACAGAAATAATTGCCTTTCAATGTAATTTATAATGTAGTATACTAAGTAATTATGTTGAAACCTATTTTTCCAGCTTTTAATCATCATTCTACCAAATAGATAATCCAGGTAAATTAATGTTGTTACAGTTTTGAATGATAATAGAAGATGAAATGCATGTAAAAACCATTCCACATCCACTCGGAGCGAGACAGAAAATTGTAAAGTTGGAAAATTTATGAACGTATTATGTGCGAAATTTATTGCAACATGCACAGACCGCATAGATTGCAGAAATTAATTTAACCCGAGGGATAATAAGCTCGTAATGGGACAGGTGTGCATAACGTGACTTTAAGTAACGCGCTAAATGTGCGGGACAATCCTCGTTTTGCTTTTGAAAATTTCATTACAGATTCAATTTGTTAAAACTGTGTAGAAAGTCGATTTGCGAAATAATTGCTGTTGGAAGATGAATTAACGGCAACTTTAATAGTACATACAATTATATCCGGTACTACAACGGCCATTATGTTCGACAATGTGGCGCTAATGAGATTCAGTTGGTATCGCGAATTCAATGACAACGCGTTCTTAATTCGACAAATTAGAGTTGAGGATTATTTTCGCGATAAATGCAATTAGTCCTGACGAGCAATGGTCACGACCCATCCTTTCAATTTAGACTATGGAATCGGGCAACAAAAGATGTTTCACTTGGCACGCTTCATTTTGTGCTTTGTTTTGCGCAATTAGATAACTACAGATTCATAGTGATGTGTACAATCTTACTTTTGGTAAAACGCTAAACTGCAACGTTCATGTTCCGAACTTGTCGCGACAGTTTTGCCTCATTAGGTATAGTCTGGCCTCAAATTCGCACCACCTCGAACTCTATAGGAATTCTTGACACATTTGTTTTAACTATATTGTTCATGTAATGACTACAGAGTTTGAGGAGTACACTATTTTTTTTAATACGAAAAGCCACACTGCATTATTTCATGAATTATCTCTTTTAAATTAATTAAATTGAATGTTGAATTCATATGATTGCTTGAGCATACCTTACAGCATTAGTAACTTGTGAAATTCTAAAACCAAGAGGTTGGTGTGTGGTCACCTAAGCCCTCTACATGTGGGTACGCTATGCACATGTACACTGCTTTGCAGAATAATGTCTCCCCCATTAACAGCGAAAATATCAAATCTCCTTTCCCAACAGAACGGCACCTAGTTCGGGCGTTTTCGGCTAGAAGCAAAAAAAGTCATTGAAATGCAATTGTTTACTTTACGAAGAGATATTAATGTTAAGTGGGTTTTTGAAACCATTTAATTAATGTGCCCGTTTTCTTGGGCGCTGTTCAATAGATATTTTGTCCTGTTTCTTCGTGGTAGTAGCGGCGTTCGGTGATGTGTTACAAGAAACTACATTTACTCTTACGCTTCGATTATATATATTTGTAATCTTTTTTAAATTAAAACTAAAATTGGAACAATATTGTTAACATTATTTTTTACAATACTTTATTTTGTTTTAATTTTATTACAAAAGCGGTAAGATAATGAACTATGGCCCAGAAAGGTATAACAAAGTAGTATACCTTTATTTTCATTTTATTTAGAAATAAATAATTTTGTAAATATTTATTGTAACAGAAAAATAAACGAAAAAGTAGGCGCAGCTTAATTTATTACATGGATGACAGCATCCAGAGCCGCCTACTAGCAGGAAGAAAAACAGTAAATGATACCCTTTAGTTATTGAATTTTTAATTAGCATATATTTCATAACAATGGTTATCCCAAACAGTTGCTTAATAAGTTGATTTATGGCTCCAATTTCTTTGATGGGCCTACAGATGAGGGTGCTACAGATTTAGTAAATATAATATAACCATCCTTAACAGATAAAGTTATCTCACACTTTAAAACTTGTAATAACTTAAAAATTTCTAAATATAATACCACAAACAAAAGATAAAGTTGACATAATGTTTAGTAGTGACTTAGATTATTGCATTCTTTGTAAAGATTGTCAAGGATGTTACATAGGCCAAACGGGACAAACTTTAAAACAAAGAATTACACAGCATAAGAGTGATTGCCGTATCGGAAAAAAAATCGTGTGCCTTAGTTCAACATTTTAAAAATTTAGATCATAGAGTTAACTATGATAATGTGAGAGTTTTGGATAAAGGACCAAATTATAAACGCAGATTAATTTTAGAAATGATCCACATTAATAAGAATGATAATTGAATTAATTTTAAATCAGATGTTGAAAAATTAAGTAATATATATTGTAATATATTAAAATTCTAATTAAATTAATTTTAATTATAATTTGCTTTGCTTGTATGATCATTGGACAGTTAAACATAACGAGATTCGAGACCATATTGCGACCTAACAGGAATAATTAGGATATAATTGGAAAGCCTGAGGATTATACTTTCAATTAATAATCAACTTAAATTTTGAAATTTAAGAGTGTGGAAGAAACATTTATTTTAAATGTAAGGCTACAAAAACAATTTTTTCCATAAGTTTGAGGATATCTCAAAATCGCTTAAGTATAGGGAAACCTTAACATTTTGTACTTAGAATAACGTTTAGAATTACAATTTGCAATGGAAATTATAACATTCCATTTTAAATAGGAGAGTTAATGGCGACTTCCGGTCAACCGGAGGTGATGCAAACGTAAAAATAATTTACTCTCAAAGATCACTATGGCGGTGTACTTATTTTTAGAATCTTTGTATATTTCCTACCCCAAATATTTTAATAGGCCACTCAACTTGGAAGATCCTGTATGTATATATAGCATTTGTTTGTATTTATTACTTACTAATATTAATAAAAAATTGAAAGTATACTTTCCTCTTACTATATGTTATTTAAAAAAGGGAAAACGAATTTGTGTAACATATATTTATCCACCTTTATCTGAAAATATTTCGTGAAATTGCCTGGCGTAAAGCATAGAAATAAGTAGCCGTTTGTAAAGATTAGGGGTAAACTACATATGTATGTATGTTTGGATAGTGTGTCCTTTGCCGACTGAGGCGAAACTGATTCGCATTTGAACTGTTCACGCTTTGGCTGAAGAACCTGCATGTGCTTTACTTGACACATGCGATAATAATACACACACTTGCGTTTTGTGTATTTCTCGCTCATCGTCGGCCACGAGAATGCCGAGTACTTCAAGCAAGGAGATCCGTATTTCTAACCGAAGACGCCCGAGCTAGGTGCCGTGCTGTTGGGAGAGTAGGTTTGACATTACTTCTGCAAAGCATGGTACATCGTCGCCTATTCTTTCAATCAAGAAGGTGATGTTGCATTTTAGTTCGGTTCACGAAATTGTGTCGGCATATCAGTGAAGTCATCCGCTATAATAAGGCGGAATTTGTAGTTTTCGTTAGCGCGAAATGGCCGTCCAATTAGTAGATGTCTCTTTCTGCTTTCGGGCTGTTTGGCTTGCTGATGTTTGAAAATTAGTGCCACTGTGAGCGCACGTTTGCTCATTAATCAAAGATTAATGTGTGAATGCACGGATTTGTGTCTGGATACTGATGGTCTCGTTGTAAGAGTTCGTTATAAACAGTAGGGCAATAGCACTCATTAATTTTTTTAATATATCAAACCAACGTATCCAGATCGAATCTAACAGATTAAATGCCCCTATTAAGCTGACTCTAAAACCGTCTTAAACGTTTAAAATACGAAATTACAACCTACCCATGGTGTTTATACAGAAATCGAAGGTTTTCTTGCTTTTAATTATGCATTTTTGTGACCTTTCTATTTCCAGAAACGGGCCGTGTTGTAATCATTTGATAGGATTTAACGATGATTCTCAATCGAATAAGGCGCGTGTGCTAGTTTATTTCTATTACTTCCGCCATACTATAAAATCCGACGGTTTTTAAACAGAACATTCCTGCATATACAACGCAGCAATAAAATAGTCTATATCAACTAGTAATATTTTTTTATTAGCGTTTAAAGTTAATTCTTTTTCCGTTATTATCGATTTAATTGACGCGAGAAATCTACTGTTGCGTAACCGAGACCTTCCAAATGCCGTTTGAATGGTTTCTTTTGATAATTAATTCGTTAAAAATTGTTTCTTGAATGCTCACTAAATTGTCCGCCATTTTAAGATTGACTAAAAAAATGAGAACTAGAACGCAAGTTTTATTATTTCTATGCAGCTGATTTTAATCATTAAACATAGAACTAATTATATTGACGAAAAAATTATATTCTGGAATTCCATTATTTAGTAATGCAGCTTTTACTTTTTTGTTTCAGGTGAGTCATCTACACAACTGACGTATTAAAAACGGTGAGTTGTGTATTTTTGATTTGTTATATTTCCAATGAGGCGAAACTCATTGTTTGGTTGGATATTTTCTCTTATTATAAATTGCGTGTTAGGTTTTACTTTGTATGTAGTACAATATTTTTTCTAAGTTTAATTTGATATTACTTTCATTTTCGAAAATTACATTTTGGGGCTTCTAACGTTTTAAAGAAACGGAGTAAACATTTCAATCTCTATGGATCTAATGAGGAATAAAGATATGCCTTCATGTAAAAAAATAGTTTTACAGGGCCAGGGTTTTGCGCAGGATCCCGCAATTAATGGGGCCCTCAAACATAACGATTTTTCAATCACTATTCAAGATTCGATTACTGTTACAAGGTTTACAAGCTGGTTGCTGGTTTAGTTTTAGCTAATCTGTGAAAAATTGTTTTGTTTACTTTAAATAACAAAAGTATTCGAAATTATTCCCTTCGCTCAACTAAATTGTATAGGTACTATTTCGATACGATAAACTCTTTGCTTGATCAACTAGAGCGTTAATTAAGGATAGATTGTTTGTGACTGTGAGGAATTTGCTAAAAATTTATTACAGTGACTTTAGCGAAAAAGAGTTAGAGACGGAATGCACCTAACAGAATACTTTAGAGATGTCCGAAATAGTGAGAGGCTATGAGTATTTCAAAATTAAAATCGTCTTTTAAAAGAAAATAATATTAAAAACGCTTTTCTGGATATTGAAAAAGCAATTAGAATCTGAAAAGTATCAGAAGTGAATTGAGAAGTACAATTCTTCAGAACAATTTGTCGCGGATGTCCATCTTAAAGAGAGATGCTTTAACCCTTTGTTTCCCGGAATACGATATCTTTAAAATTTTTGAAAAAAAAGTTCCAATATGAATTAATGGATGAGTAATTAGCATAATATAACTTTTTCAATTTTTTTCCCAACCCATTCTAAAGAGTGAGGCGCCGGGACGTACAAGTCCCGTCAGGGACGAAAGTGGTGCGAACTTATACAACTACTGATACTGTTACATATTAGTTTATTCATCAATATTATGGTATCTAGCAAAATAATTTTTCTTATCATTGACACAAAGATATACCGAACAATTTGAACATTTTGAATATGGTCGAACACTGTTCGCATCTACCTCTTTTTGCGGTAAAAATTGGCCAGTGCACTCCACGGTTGCTCAGCCTAACATCGTC
>JARFOC010000330.1:1145167-1160121 GCA_031763485.1 Osmoderma eremita | reverse complement strand
GAAGCAATTTGTTAATAAACCAATCCTCGTATGTGTCTGAATCCATCTCATGATGAACACCAGCAGTGTTTTTCTTGTAGAGATATGTATCTTCAGCACCAGGAACATATCCGTTATCATCACCAGCATGGACTAATGCAAAGCGAGGTCCAAGCCGGGCTGGGGATTTCAAACCAGTACTTAATCCTTGGATAAAAACTTGTCGACTATTTTGAATTGTAGTGCCTGTCCAAGCTTTATTTACTGCATGCCCTGTATTCGCCCATGATTCATCAGTATATCTTATAGTTCGACCTGAAATAATTGTTACAGAAATGTCAAATAGCAAGAACTAAATTGCACTTTCCTGTCTAAATTTCTTGATCTCTCGTAAGTATTTGTGCCTCCACCGAAAGATGTCGTCTCGTTCGATGAGTATACTTTTACGTCCTATTTTTTTGAATTCGAAACCCATATCGTGTAACAATCTATGTAAAGTTGCTCGACTGAAGTTAGCGAGATCACCATCAGCATTGACAGCAGCAAGAATTGCATTTAATGTAGACGGCATATTCTGTATAAAGAAAACCATGCACTTTACGTCGAATAGGTGCTTGCGTGTTCCCATCATATGTTTGCAATCGGTCGTTTGGTTGTATTCCTTCCCTTTTGTTGGGGGTTTTTGGACTTGATAATGAACCAGCTTGTTGCTCCTGTTTTATATTATACATTGTAGCTTTACTTGCTTCTTGAACGGCAGCACTCACATTCATAGTTTTATTAAAATAATTTAAAACACTTGCAACCATACACTTCCCCTTCAGGCAAAATTTTTCTCCCTTGTGTTGTTTTGTCCCAACAGACTTCATTAATGCAGTGCAAACTGTAATTAAATGTATAGGTTATAAAATTTCTAAATATCAAGCAAAATATCCATATTACTCTGTGTACGCTCGAAAAAGATGGAAGCGTTCTGAGAAGAACGATTTTTACAATTATATATAAACAAATTAACGTGGAATTTAACTAAAAATATTTTAAAACTACGATGATAACGATTGACAGCAATTGACGCTAATAGATGGTACTTTCCCGACGCCGACATATGTAAATAAGTTGCAACATAGCAATCGGAAGTGAAGTGACAGCAACTAAGGATAGTAAGAGATAAAAGTTGCTATTATATCTCATACTGGATACCGAGGTTGAGACGATCTATAACATGGAGTATAAGCGTGAAGACTGAAAATATAAACCTTAAGAAAAAATTGGATATTCCATGTATCAAAGTAAATACATACCTATTGGACAGATTTTTATCTTGTGGCATCGACGAATACAGTTGATAATTTCCGAACCCTAACGAACACTGTAAAATTTTACAGCATGGTGATAGTAAATGAACTTGGATATAAGGATCCCTACATAAATATACATCGGAATTCTAAGGACAATACAAAAATGCATTGTACATGTTTTACTCAATTAGACCAAATCTCTATTGGTATACTACCAAAATTTCAGATTTTTTCATATCTATATACCGCTGCAGTTCATCGTGAGACAAACTGTACATATAATTTTTAAATAAATCTCAAAAAGATTTGTGCCAGTATCTGACACGTAGGATAGAATCTAAGTATTTAAATATATTTAAAAAAAGTATATTTATATATTTTAAATACATTTACATATGTACTTAGATTCTATTATGGGATGATGTTCAAATAATTTCATGCGATGATTCATGGGCTAATTACGTAAATTAAAAAATGCACATTTAAGATAAATAAGACCAATTCTAGTAAGAGACGACGCAGTATACACAATTGATAGCAACTCTAGCGAAGTTGCGAAGCAAAGAGTGCGTACTACAGCAATGCAATTTATGGTAAATCCTTACTAAGGTTGATATTTGATATATACACTCTTTAATACAAAGGAGGCTGTAGAGATATTCGACTCAACAATTTTATTCTATTTACATTTTGCTGCATAATAGAGAGAGTTAGTAAGAATCTGGTAACATTTTGATTTTAAATTGATAATTTTTAGTTCCACGTTTAGTCATCTAACAAATACCCCTCCGTTTGTCATTTGACAAGTTACAAGGTTATAGCTTGGTTTGGCCGTTTTAGTGTCCATGTTTTGATTTTTTATTTCGTTTCATCGTTAATATTTTATGTAATAAAAACAATGTTCGCGTTTATAACATTAAAATGACTTGTCAATTGCATGCACATAACACATAACCTATTTTCTGTTTATCAAATCCAGCTGATCATGTCAATATTGCAATTTGGTTACGTATGATATGATGTGTCATTATTGTTAATGACGAAAGTTACTAATTTGAAAACGTGATACAACAGTATTAAGACACGAATTCATATTTCAATATTTATACGTATGACAAACGCAGTGTATACAATCGCACGCAACAAAAGCACACTTTGAGATGACTGTCAAAGTTCTCTGTTAAAATTATATGAAAAGCTCTTATAAGTATTTCAAATATCTGAAATTAAAGTTGGACTTTTTATGTTAATGTATGATTCATATTTGGGAAAGTATAAAATAATATGGATTTCACTATTTACGAAATAACTTTCGTATTTTATCCACTACAGTGTATTAAATTCGTTTATTTATCGTTTATAGAAATAATTTTAACAGTCTAATAAAACAAGAGCTTTATTTTTGTAAGGATCCGCTTTAAACTAATTAATCCAAATAAGAATTATAGCGTCTATAAAATATCAATAAAGATTCATCCTCTTAACTTGTTTATTTAATTCACTGTTCGTAAAATTTATTACTATTTTCATTAGATCCAATAGATATTAAAATCATACATTTTCGAAGCGATTGACGCAAACAACAGAATCAAGCGCCAAGCTATTGAGTTCCGCGTAAACAAGACAGTATAATCCCGTGTGTGTATAATGTCTATGTATGCTGGAGCGATCCATTTTAATTTCAGTCGAAACTCGTAAACAAACACGTTTCAGCACATCAAGAGTAGAGAATTTAAACGGGGAGCCAGCCGATGGGGTTTAAACGAACAGACGGTAAGTTTTACTGGCGGACCTGATAACTGGCTGTAATTACAAAGGATAAATGCAACCAATATTGTCGGATTGTTCCGTATCTCCGGGGTGTTGTGCCCGTTACACGAGCGACGAGTTCGAGGGAGAACGACTAACGGCCCCGCCATCAAGTAACCCCTATCAGTGACCACTCAGCGCCCCGTAAGCCCTGGGGGCTAGTCTGCTCTCTCGTCGCAATGTTTGGTTACGCCTTATTGCCTCCACGCTCCGTTTGACCCTGCGGGAGAGTCTTTGAAACTCAGGAGGTTGTTTGTTGCCGTACGGATCAACTTTTAGGTTCGGAGGACATGCTCTACCCTGCCACATGTGACGTGAGAGATTTTACCTGCTTCACGTGCGAAACACGATATTTGTTCGAGTATAAATTATGGCTGCTTTGTATATTGCATATTCAAATGTGAAATTTTGTTCGCGTGTTTATCCATTAAATCCAGGATTTGCACAGCAATTATCCGGCAATGGTATACGGACAATACATTGCGGAATATGAAATGTTATCAATTTTGGAAGAATTATCAATGGACCTTTTCAGTATAACAGTGTAAACTGTAATAAAAACAGAAATTGGAAATAATTATTTCCACGTAAGCGGAGATGACAACCCATATATTGTTGTACGATAATAGTATAGATTTAGAGAGTATAGAGATGCAGGTAGAGGGGAGTGTAGTAGAGGAATTTGACAATGAAGGAATTGTGAATGTAGTTGGTTGGATAGTAATTGGTTGTGTGTCGGAAGGAATAATGATATAGAAGGGTTTAAAGAGAAGGAAAATGATTATGATGCAGAATATAAGGAGTTTATCGTGAGGTTGTTCAATGCCGATTTAGTTAATGGTGTTCCGGTAGTAGCCGACAAACGGTACGAGCATGGATTGAATGTTGATGAGGGTGCGAATTTCTTGCGTATATTGTATTCCAAAAGCTTATCGTGAAAGGGTGGATCTTGAAATTGGAAAAATGTTAAGAGATCGTATAATAGATCGTGCAAAACCATCATATTTAAATCCTGTTGGCATGGTTAAAAAGAAAGATAGTGGTATTAGGTTGTGCCTTGATACAAAAGTTTTGAACAAAATAAATAAAAAAGGAATATGAGCAGCCAGATAATATTAATACATTATTATCAAGATGTTGTAACATGCAATAGATACTACAGCAAAATTGATTTGAAATCCACATTTTGACTTTTTACATTACATAACGATAGTCGTAAGTATTGTAGTTTTTCTATTAATGGTACTACATACCAATTTAGAACTGTTCCATTCGGCATTTTAATAGCTAGCAGTGCGCGTAATACGCCATGGAACATGCACAGACGATATTTTGGTTTTCTCTGAAAATAAAGAGTTCCATTATCGACACCTTGCTGAAGTCATTGTTTATCAAAAGCATTAAAATCAAACTTACAGAAATGCACATTTTTTAAGTCATCTGTATGTAACTTTCTTGGGACACGTAATTAATGATGAGGGTATATCCGTTAATCCAGACAGATTAAAAGCAATTAAGGAATTCTCCAAGCCTACCAATACTAATAAATTAAAAAGGTTTTTAGGGGCTGTCAATTATTTCAACATATTCATATCGAATTTTTTCTGAATTATATGAATTGTTGAGAAAGCAAACAAAATTTATATGGTTAGAGAAATATGATTTAGCCTTCCGAGAAATTAAAAACAGTTTTTATTATAATTTAAAGCTGATTCATCCAAACTTTTCAAAATTCCAAATTCACTGCTAACGCCAAGATTTCAATATACGTAAATTTAACCTCCACTCGTCATAAATTGAATCCATCAATTCCAATATATGTAGTTTGTAGTATTGTTACATTTCGAAAAGTTGCCTGGTTCATCAGTCAAAACAAATGAAATCCATTGACATAACAGTAGATTAAATCGCATGTGCAACTGTGTCACATTCTGACATTAACGTCTTTGAGGTTAGTGTTATTAAAAATGTCATTTTTGTAACACTGCAATATATCGCTCATTTGATTATGGAAGATTTAAGCCATCGATCTCTTACCCAATTATTTGATTGCATCAAATTAGTTGGAATAAACGAATGCATTGACTATAACGCTATTTTTGCGATTTTGTTTAATTCGTTCGATTTTCTCCTTCCATCTTTAGTCTGTAGACTGATGAGGATCACTTGAAAACGAAACATTGTATAAAGAAACCGCCAACCTGTTAAAGATTAGAAACGTTGGATTTTCAAAATGTCACAAACAATAGTTTTAAATTCTGCAGCTACATCCTATCTTCGAGAGCATTTAAACCAAATGGAAATGTGACCAAAAATGGAGAATAATGAAAGTAAATCAGCTCGTAAAACATTTACCCTTAGGAAAAGCGTATGCTCGACTGTTAACCTAATAGATCCACAGCTAGAAGAAGTAAAATATTTAGGACCTCATATGGACTCCAAACTAAATTTGAAACGGCATATATTAAACAGAAAATAGAGAAATTCAAAACAAAACAAATTAACTGGTTGATAGGTTTGAGATCAAAATTATCAAGTGAAAATAAATTACGAATCTACAGGTTATCCATCAAACCCATACAGATATATGGGATTGACCTTTGGAGTTGCATCAGCATGTCCAACACAGCCATCATACAAAGAAGTCAGTCTAAAATCCTCTGCATAATCGTAGACGGGTCCTGGTACCTGTCCAACTATACACTGCATTCTGCATTCGGATCCTAACATCCCATTCATAAGTACAGTCATAGATGAAAGAGCCAACAAGCATCATGAAGAACTAGAGGCTCACCCCAATCAACTACTGGTACCATTCTTATGTTAAATAAACAAAAGCAGAATGCAGTATGCTGTTACCATGTAAATATTGTGTCAGTGACTACAGGTAATAAGTGGGTAAAGATTGCAAGGGCTGTGAGGCAGCACAATAAACACTATTCGGATTACTCCTCCCAAACAAAGTATTAATTAATTCGAGACGACACGTGTTTCGGGAATACGTGGGTTCCCTTTATCAAGTCGAATAACCAAATTATTCGACTTGATAATGGGAATCCACGTAATCCCGAAACACGTGTCGTCCCGAATTAATTAATAGTTTGTGCGGGAGTAGTTCGAACAGTGTATTTAAGGTAATAAGTGAGTTACTATACGATGGAAAACAAATAAAAAGTATAAAATAACATCAAGTTAGAAGTTGAAGTCAAGTTAAGAGCTGAAGTAATAAAAATTCAAATAAAAGGTGAATCGTTTAAAGAGAAGAAAGAATTTGGATATTCGAAGTTTAGGAAGTGAGTGGTGAAAGAAGATCGAACAAAAAGACGGTGGAAAACGTTACATTTTAAACACAACAAAGGTAGTTAAGGTATTTCAGTTCAAGTCCAAATATTGTCAAAATTCGTTGTATTTCTTTTATACAGTAAATATTATTTATATAGTAACTTATACAAAACTCTACTTATAGCTATCATTAGGAAAGAATTGCAAGGACTGTGGGCTGGTATCACTAATACGCAGTATCGGGAAATTTTATTAAATTAATTTGTGCGGTGTGGATTTCCCGATACTGCGTATTAGTATCATTAGGATTTTGATTTTTGTAATTTAATTTTCATAAATGCCATTTTAATCTACAAAATTTCTTACCTACCATATTATTTTTCAAACGTTACATCAATCTGATGTAACACATCAAACCGTAGTAACATTAAAACTAAAACAAAAATGCCCTTACCACCAATAATTTATAGTTAGTATGGTGTATCATTAAACTTTACTTTGGTTACTGGTCATTTGATACGCATTCCAAGAAAATATAGAGAACTTCTTTGAAGTTCCCGTGCGTGTGTTATGTTAATGTCTTTACTTCGTTAAATTTAAAAATTATAGGCTACATAAAATCGATAACGCCTATCGCAAAACCCAAAATAAGTAAAACTATACGTTTAGGTAATAATTAAATCTATCTGAACACCATTCTATGAAAAAATAAATATAAATTGTAACAAATTGAACAAAACTCTTTTACCATACCTATTTTTACATTGCCCTTAAATATTTTCCCAAGCATGTGACAGCAATTATTTGATGTTGAGTATCAAAAAAAAAAAACATTCATCGGTGCTTGTGTGAAACACCGACGTATTGAAAACGAGACTCAAATAGCGATTTATAAACGCACCACATATTTTCCGATATCATCAGCTTGATAAACACGTTTTTCACTGATACCGAACCATAAACGTCATTATAAACAAATCCAGTTCGTCCTCCAGTAAACTGGGTTTGAACTGTTAGTTAGTTATAGGGCACGTCGCACTTACATCAAGGAGTTGGTAAAACAGAAACACGAACGAAATCACATCTAAACAATCAGGTGTTAAGAATATTACGGTATGCAAGTGAACGGCTGTTTAAACGGCGCATTCTTGAATGTTAGGATCTTTTAATTACGACATAATTTCAATTAAAACGTCCTTAGGCGTGAAGTTAACACGTGCTTTCAGCGTACTTTGTTCCTAATTTACTGCGACGTGAACGCATCGGGAGAACCATTTCGGATGACTAGTTCGTGTATGTACAATGGAACCGTGAAGAGTCTGAGATGATGTGTTTATGGAGAATATCAGATTCAGAAGAGGGCTACACGTTACGGTATTAGCGATGTTAATCCTTGGATTTTAACGCAGTTATCTCAGTATTTATGTTTGAATAATACTCGAGGGATTCTGTTGATTATTATCAGATTATCGAATATTGGCGAGATATTTACAGAAATTACTGCACATACAGTTGCTCACAAAAGTCCACCTACAGTAGAAAATTTTCTAAATTTGCTGCCAGAATATAATGTGAAAGAAAAATACAACAAGATCGTTATAATAACAAACTATTAAATTCAATTCTTTGCTAATTTTATGCAGTTTGTTAACAAATTTAAAAAAAAAACCTATAAGAAATCTCACAAAAGTCAACATACAATAAATAAATGGCTATATGGAATGCTATTCATAATAAATTGATATTTAGTAACACCTCCTTTACAACTAATTACCGCATTCTGTCTGCGCGGCAGCGAGTGCACTAATTTTTGTGTCACTTTGTGGGGTATTTGACCCCATTCTTCCATTATGGCGCGCTTTAAACATTCGCGCCCCGTTATATCTCAATTTTCAATTGAGATTGCGATTTAGAAAGAGACCTACAACAGATGTTAACAAGTGATCTTGATAATTCCATTTTATAATTAACACGATTTCGTCAATCGTGAACTCCATAGCTCTATAGTCCTTAATTAAGCGCTTAAGGTGACGGACGACGGATACTCAATCTAAGGTTCGCACGTGGCTTGTTTAAATGTATAACCGACTAGGCTGTGTAATACTGTATACGGTGGTAAAGCCTTTTTTCCTTTTTCGGGGCGTGGAACTGGAATATTCGAAATCAGATCAAAATTAATTTAAGTGTTTATAGTGTATAGTTTAATTGATTTTTTTGCATTTTTTCTTGATGAATCTTTTTGGCAGCCTTGTGTAAATATTTATTATATAGTATGTTCACTTTTATTTTAGATAAAGTATAAATTTTTTCATGTATAGGTAGTACCCCTTACCACCTTTTTGAGTAAAGAACTCTGTATACGTATTTCGGCAATTAAGTTGCCATCCTCAGCAGAAAACCACAATGGAAAATAATGTCAGATGTAGCACTCCGAGAGCAATCCTGCTCTTAGACCCCCACTATTCACATACAATACAATGCGGTCTCATTTTCATTTTCCACAAAAATACTCCAATGCATTAGACACCACAATTGTACTGCAGTTACCTCACATGAATAGTCGTTGAAGTATAAAAACTATAATTACAATAATAACTGGTAGCAATTACATATCGAAAATTTTCAAGTTGTTTTGGTACATTATACAATACACATTCTTTTGCCAGGTGAGGCATGTGCTTGGGATTGTTATCCTGCTGGAATATCCAACCTCACCAAGCTCTAATTTTCTGGCACTTTAAATTAAATTTGCCGTCAAAATATTAACATATTTACGCTTGTCCGTAATTCCATCAATAAATTCAATATGTCGTACCCCACAGCCCCAAGGTAAGAAAGACTGCCCACCATGCTTCACTGTAGGTAATACATTTTGGGTTTTATATTCAGTGTTGGGTTGCCGTCAAACATTAACACAGATTTTAGCAAAACCTTACGGATGCATTCAGCATGTACAGGTTTTTCCGCCTCTATTTCCATACTTTTGCTACTTTTATTGCACTTTTTTTTTGATTTTGTTTAATCTAGTTTAAAGCATACCTTTTTCCCTCAGAGAAAGTAAGTTTGGACGACCACTAGGCGACCTATTTTCTACTGTACCTGTATTATTATAATTGAGTAACACTGTTTGCACAGATGATCGAGTTGTATCAACACTTTTTGCAATTTCTGCTAATGATTTGCCTTCATATCTCAATGTAACTATTGATTGCTTTATACAAATCGAGATTTCCGTTCTTCGTTTCATTTTGATAGTTAGGAGAATATTATTCAACCACAAATATTTTGAAGAGTATGCTATTTTTATAAATATCGGGACTTTCCGCATTTTACAAAGACTAGGCGTATTATATTGGTGGCTTTTATCTGTATGTAGATTCACAAACACATTTTTTAGATTTTTTGTTGCTGCTTTGTGAACTATTCTACTTGAAATGTTTAAGCTTTGATATTTTCTTTTAAACATTTATTTGCCCAATAGGTAACCCCAATAACAGAACAAAGATATACATGTAATATATAATGTGAATACGTATAAAGAAAAAGTATACTTATACAGATATAATGAAGGCAAAGAGAAAAAAATAAAAAATAATGTTACTGTGCAATACTCCCAAGAAAAATGTCTTCGTGGTAGACTTCCGCATTCCGTGTCATGTGGTACAGTAGCGCCCTAAGTAATAGATTAGTCCTTGGTGTTGGCATGTTGAAGGGAACATAATGACGAGCGACAGGTCGTGGAACGTTGAAGCTTATAGCTGATAGTAAGAAAGGACAATCAATTTTATTATTTATTAGCTTGTACAGATAGCGAGCACTGTAAATATTACGTTGGTGGCTTAGAGGGCGCATTTGAAGTAAATTAAGCAGCTCTACATAGGGAATAAACCAATCTGGATAAGCTCCATTTACTCTGAATGAGAGGAATCTCAAAAAACGACGCAGAATTCGTTCAAATGGAAGGTGTTGAGAGGTGTAATAAGGGAACCATATAATTGATGCATACTCCAATTTAGGTAAAACAAAAGCAAAGAATAAAGACTTCAAAAGCATGATATCTTTAAATTGTCCAGACGTTCTAATGAGGAAGCCAAGCATTTTAGGTGCAGATAAGCACACATTCTCAATATGTGATGAAAAGGACAAATCATGACATTTAATTTATTCAGAATACGGTCAGCAATGGTGTAAGTGAACTTATGTGGTTTAGTTTTTCTAGTAAAAGATACGGTGTAGCATTTATCAATGTTTAATGCCAAGTTATTAGTTGCAGACCACTCGAATAAAATTTTGATATTTTGTTGCCCGATATTTGCGTCACCAGCACCCGATAAAGAGCAGAACAATTTAACATCATCGGCGTACGCCAAAACGGGACAACTAAGAGATTCTAGAAGGTCATTAATAAATATATTGAAAAGTGATGGCCCAAGATTGGAGCCCCGTGGAACACCATTTGCCGATTGAAATTCAGATGAATGAAACCCATTATAGAATACCTAGTTAATTCTGTTAGTTAAGTAAGATTGAATCAACAAACATAAATTGGAAGAGAAACCAAAGGAATCTAGTTTATGTAGTAAGAGTTTGTGATGCAAAGTATCAAATGCATGTGAAAAATCCGTGTAGACTGTATCCACTTGTCCATAAACTCACTCACAAACTGTGTAAACGTAGCTAGGTTAGTCACAGTAGACCGTCGGGTCATAAAGCCGTGCTGTCGTGACGAAATAAGTTGTTGTACTTTAAAATAAATCGTGGAATGAAAAAACTGTTCAAAGACTTTTGCAAAATTATTTAATATTGAAACTGGCCGGTAGTTCTTGATTTCCGAAAGATCTCCCTTCTTGAGGGCTATTCGAGTTCGTTTCCACTTATGCGGGAAAGTACAGGTCTTAATGGCTAAGATATTATTAGTTTTACGTTATAATAATTATATTACAACTGTTGCTATATTTGGAATGCTTTATTTAAACAGTTTCCTGAGATTTTTAGTGGTGTATACAGACCTTCGTGAGCAACTGTACACGTTTACCTCCTATACGATTTCGACAAAACTACGGGACATTATGGAAGTAACATATTCTGTAAAACAAGCATACACTACGCTTAATAATGTTTGCCCATATCTGGTGTGGTCTTCCCACGTTCAACCGAGACCAATACAATAAATCGCATTCACCAACTAATATTTCCGATGGATAAACATCTAAGCATACGCTGACGAGACACACGCGCACACATTTAAACACCACATAATACCTACACCTGTACAACGAGGACTCTCTAAGACTTTAACTAATTTCCACCCACATCAGACACAGTGTAAATCGGTTTGTATTTTTTTTTATTTCTACATTTTTCTTCTGCGTTTTGTTTCTTTTTCCATGTCCGTTGTTTCCTCCAACGACGCGGAGTTAATGGTTTATGTGAAATTAAATTAGCCGACCGTTATTTATGGCGCGCCTGGTTCTAAAAATATTCCGAACGCGGCCGATCCGAAACCCGGATTGTTGTGTCGGTTGGGGATGATGATAAATTTGCAGAAAAATGTTTGGAAGGTGGAGGAACATAAATAAATCGAAAATGCATAAGTTAAGTGTGTGATTTACGGGTGAAATATACCAGATGTGTGTATACTGTATGCGCGTTATCGTCGGAACATGTTTGTTTCCGTGTATTTCTTATTTTAAAATATGCTGACGCTGTTATTTAACAGAACGAAGATGAATTTTGTAATTAATTATTGACGGTATGCGTTCGAAAGATACTTTGTTTTCATATCGATAGGCAAGGAAAGAATAATAATAGGCAATAATAAAGATTATATGCTGTTGCAGACAAATACGTTGAAAATAGATTTATTAAAAATTATATTTAATATTTTCCATAAAATTACTTCTAAATGTTGGCTAACATTGTCGACATTGACTAGCCTGGTTGCCAACAACAACCAAAAATTTGTGAATATTTTTTTTTGTTGCAGTATTTTTTTTATTTATCGTATGACGGTCTACAAATTCATTGCAAATACAAATAGGTATCCATACATATTCGCATTACAAACACTTTTTGAGACCTAGGGTAGAGGCTATAAGTCCACATCCAGGGAGGTCAGCCATTTCACGGCAGCAGGAGAGGCATGCAGAATCTCGTTCCCCTTTAAATCTTATTGGCCATTCGTGGACTATATGGGCTACAGTTCGATCGGGCGCTCCACAATCGCATTCCTGGGTGTCCTGTGCAGCATCGGGTTGCATCGGGCATGACCAGTTCTGATTCGGTTTATTCCACACCAGACATTCCTAGGCATTTGCATTCCTGGAAGAGGAAGGGTAGGACCCCCATGGTCATTGTGATTAAAATCGTGATTGGATGTCCACTTAGTTTTTCATACTTCTTTCATATGGATAGGTTCGTGATGGGTTAGTACCTCATCTTGCCAAATGGGTTTGCGGGACTTAAGGCGCAGTTTGGAGCATTATCCAATATCATGCGGATTGGTGGGGTTCTAGGGAGTTTAGGATCGTTCAGTTTGCTCCATTCACGGACAGTAGCTTGTTGTCTCCTCAGGTCTGTTGGTGCTATATTCGTTAATGCGTGAAGCCAGGGTACTGGAGTGAACTTTAGGGTTCCTGATATGATTCTCATAGTGTCATTGAAATGTACGTCGACTTTGTTGGTATGATAGCTCTGGTGCACAGTATTCTGCCGTTGAAAATACAAGTGATTGTTTCTGCTTTTGCTCCCCAGGTAGTCCCAACCAGCTTTCTAATTATATTGTTCCTGGTTTTTAGCGTTTGTCCAGTTATCTCTAAATGTCTCCTATACGTTAAGGATCGGTCAAGTGTAACGCCAAGGTATCTTCACTCTTTCACCACAGAATGTGACATTCAGCTCTTTTTGCAAGGCGGTTATTAAGATGGAATGCGCATACTTCCGTTGGATTTGGACATAGACGCCACTGTTTGTAGTATCGCCCGAGTCTGCCGTTGGAGTTTCCTCTCCATCCTCGAGGAACCTGTTTTGAGTGGCCAAAGCGATGTCATTGGCCTAGCAAAACTTCTGTGAGTCAGTTGCCGTGAAATGAGTAAAAGACGCAATGTTTGGAAAATGGAATATTGACTCAAACAAGTGCATTAAGAAATATAAAATTCCGAAACTTATATAATAAAATGTGGATCTTGGGTAGGAATTAAATCCGGTGAAGATGGTTTTAAACAAGCTATTTAAGCACTTTTCCAAAGTTACTTCCGACTGTGACATTAAAGTATATGCTCAAAATATCCACATCCCATCCCTATGCAGATTTCTACTCGATGTCTTTCAAATACGCCCGGATATTTTCTAATTGTTTGAGAAGAATCGTGAACACTGCAACTCGTCCACAGTATCAATGGCGGTGTTGTACGCGAGATTTCTGAAATAACTCCAGAAGAAAAAGTTCAGTGAATTAAATTCAGGTGATCGTGACTGCCATGGAACAGATCCACTTGAGTTATCCATTGATCACTAAACGCTTGAAATAGGTTCTGTCTCACAATCGTAAGGAACTGTGAAGGAGCCCCATCGCGCATAAACGAGAGATGTCGTTTATGCGCGATGGGGCTGTAAAAGGTACAATATCTAAAAGTCCGAGGAGTTCATTTGCAAGAATATTATAGTAAGTTGCTTCCGTGAATTCTGGAGAACGTAGGAGCCAAATAGAAAATCTTCCACAATACACATTAATAGAAAATCAACGTTCATTTCTTGTTTCGAAAAGGCCATGAAGGTTTTCATCCCCTCATACTCGCGTATTGTGGAAGTTGTGCCATCTCTCACAAATATCGCTTCATCGGCGAACAGAACTGATGGGGGATATTGGAAATGTGGATTTATAACACACTGTTGCAGAAGCCATTGGCAGAACTCAGAGTTCTTCTAACATCATCCTTAGGGGTAAGATTTTGAACCCTTTGAACATGATAGGGGTGCTACTCATGTAATATTTTTCAAACAATGTATTTAGAGCCTTCTTCCGCCATTACAATTCTTTGTGTAGTAGTGCTTGGGTCATCTTAAACTTGGTGCAACACTCGTCCTTCCAAATCAAGAGTACTCACTGACCTAGGTCTGCCGTGCCCTATTCTACTTGATTTTGCAGATACAATCTTAGACAAATTTAAATGAATTCTGCAACATACTCTTAAAACGTTGCTTTGAAATTACACAAGCATTAACAACCAAATTTCTGGTCTCTTTGCCCTCTCACTCTTCTTAGGAAATTGCTATTTTAAGCAACAAACTATCAACAAAATTATGCGGTAAAACCGTAGGTTTAATTTGTTTCTTTTATCTTTCACTATGTTTCCTTAGATAAACTATGAAGAAACTATAGCTTCGTTTACGTTTTCTTTGCTATAATAATAATAATAATCAACAACCTTAATTACACTAAGGGTGTAAAGGTAGACCAACACTTTTATTTCTTGTTGTGGATATACAATGACCATTCCTTCTTGTTTTCGCCATTCTTCTTGCTTCGTTCCAGGATATTCCTCTTTTTCTCAAACATTCTTCTACTGTAGAATCCCATGTCTTTCT
>JARFOC010000330.1:1132866-1145067 GCA_031763485.1 Osmoderma eremita | reverse complement strand
CTATACAACTTTGGATGAACAACTTTTGTCATTTAGAGGAAGATGCGGATTTCGCATGTTTATCCCAAATAAACCAGCAAAATATGGGATCAAACTAGCTATGTTGTATGATGTGGCAACAAAATGTATGATTAATGCTGATCCATATCTTGGAAAAGGGGAACTAAAACAAATGGATTACCTCTAAGTACTTATTACATACGAAATTTGACAAAAGCATCCATGGTAGTAACAGAAATGTCACTATGGATAACTGGTTCACCTCAACAAGTGTTTCTGGTGAACTTCTGCAAGCCCCTTATAAATTGACCTTTGTCGGCACATTACGGAAAAATAAAGCTGAAATTCCACCGGATATGTTTGAAATCCGTCAAAGACAGCCCGGAACATCAATTTTTCGTTTTGGCAAAGAAAAAGTTCTAGTATCATATTTATCAAAGACCAAGTACAAAAAGCTAGTGCTTTTACTCTCAAGAGTGCATACCGATGGAAGAATAAATGAAATAACAAAAAAAACAGAGATAATAAATACATTTCTACAATGATACCAAATTTGGTGTGGATTCATTTGATCAGATGTGTTCCAATATGAATTGTTGTCGTAAAACCAGAAGATGGCCTATGAGCATATTTTATAATATGATAAACATTGCTACTATTCATTCGTTTGTTATATACAACTAGAATGTAATCAAAAAAGGTGGAAAATCTACGTCTAGAATGACATTTATGCTTGATTGAAGGACAACTTAATCAAACCATGGTTGGACGTACGAATTAACACCCCTAGCTTGCAGCGTCCAATGCGTCAAGATATATGTACAATTCTAAATATTGATATGTTTCCTAGGCCTGCGCAAGTGGAGAAGAAACGTACAATTTGCTCTTTTTGCCCGTCACGCCTTCGTAGCATGACAACAAATTATTGCAACCGCTGTAACAGATCTGTTTGCGGAGAACATCGAGCTTCTTGTTGTCCGAATTGTGCAGTTTAATGTATATTTCTTTTTCGTTTTCTAAAGGGTTATTTTTCTTGTTAGTTCTTTGCTGTTAGAAAAAAAATGTTTTTACTGAAAATTTTTTTTTTAATTCGTCAAATTTACGAGTATTTAGTATTTGCGTAATTGTACAAGTGTTTAGTCGTCTAGGGTTAACTACTGACAATGCTATTTCTGTAATGACGTAACAAGTTGAAGAGTCATAGTAAATATTATATTAATATTTATATGCTCAGTCGACCAAACAAATTCGTATACTACAAATATATCACTAATGTTTGTTAGTCGTCTAAAAAATGACTATTGGCAACATCTGCGTTTCGCCCATGGGATCATTATCCATGGAGAATAGCTTATTTACAATTTTATCACTTAAGACAGAGTTACAAAAAATAACTTACAATGAACTCGAACTCATCCCTTAGTTCCGCTTCTCCCGTTGGTAAACTTAATGACGCTAAGACATCGTAGACTGTACCTTTCTGGTCAATATCTATAGTTCCTTTCATTGTCGGGTAGAGTAGAGTATCTATTTCAACGGAACCTTCCCAGCTGAACGGATCCCCCTCGTCTAAAGCGGCAACTTGTTTCACTCCTCTGGACCTGTTCGTTAACTTTTCTTTATATATCGCCTGAGTTTCGATTCCCAGTTCTTTCAAAATCATGGGCTTAGGTTTACCCTTAACCGTAATTCCTAACTGAAAGTATACAATATTGCTACAACAACTATAAACATTCGACGACGGATATCGAGTAGAACGCTCTCGTGTGGCAGTCTCGACGATTGGGATGGCGGACGGGGGCTGGGAGGGGGCCGCAGGAACGAAGTAAACGCCGTGTGTGCGAAGGTAACAGAGCGGCACACACAGGGCTGCGATTGTGGAGAAACTTTTGTGGTTAAAATTTGCGGCATCGTTAAGTACATAATTTGTTATAATAACCGAAATCTTAAGATTTTAACGTCCCACATGGGGACGGTTGAGGAATGAGGGTGAAGTAGTTAAATTAGTTGAGTAACGACGCATTTTAGCATTTACTAACAAAATTAGACTATTATGCAAATAATCGATATTTATGAAAATTTGGTTATAATTGTTAATTCGCCCGTACAATAAATTCTATCAATTCAGAATTACCATCAGGGCATAATGCGGCAATGAGAAATTGTAGACAAAAACCGTTTCTATTGAATGAGGTTAAGATATTTGCAGTATCCCAAACGATATCAATTTTTTGTTGTTTTCATTTTCTTTAATTTTAATTATTACTATCACTGAGAGAAAAATGTATTTAATGTTGCTACAATTGTAAGTACATATGTGACAAGTACAATTTGTTGCATAATTTATCAGCAAATTGTTACACCATACAATGGCATTTTATCCAAATGGAGTAATAGAACGAAATACTAGTAATAGAAATTAATTTCATGACAAAATTAATAAACTAATGTAGACTCGTCTTTGGAACTGCACCACATTACTCACATTTAAAGTTGAAAACACTCCACACCGCATAAATATATAGAAACTGTATACATATTTCGCCAAGATTCATACTCATTTAAAGGAATGAGCGCCGAACAAAATATGAGGTTTTAGTGGTGATACCCCAACTCATAAATCTATTTGTGATTAAAAGTGCAGCGCCATCTATCCCTCACCGACTTCAATTCCAACTATATATTGCAAGTGCAATAGTAAATACTTACGCAATGCGTTATTTGGTTATTTCTACGTCTAACTGTAACATCGCCTACTACACATAACCAAATGTCGAACAATTAGGATAAATATTGTAACCGCTATATGATCAAATTTAAGTTTATTTCGCTTGCTACTCGCACAAAATTCATTATATGCGAATGTAATTCGAGTTTGTTAATTCATAATCAAATAAAACTACCTGAGAGATGGGAAACGAGAGAGGAGCAGGATCGGTCCCTTCCTTGTCTACAGTTTCACACGTATGCTATTCTTGAGCTTCCCCACTTATACCGGAACATGTTCCCGGCTGTGACGCACCGCCCAGCAATAAGCTCAGTTAATGTATCGTGTTTATACTGATAATAAATTTGGATTTTTCAACGTTATCGTTATTTATACAAGTCGAACAGCCAATGGTGATCAAATTTTTTTCTTCTCTGCGACAAACTTCACATAACCATACATACATATAAATCTATTTTTCTCTAATTCGGAATATCCGCCAGATGATAATTTTAATAAAATAAATAAAAAAGACTTATATTTTATTTCCCTCGTTTGAATGTTCCATTTGCTAAAACTGAGACCTCACGTATTTTATTCTAAATGCCTCAAATCCGACAATCTATTGTTCGTTTAAATAAATTGCTTTTATTACATTATTTTGTGTGCCCAGAAAAGTGTTTTCCCAGAAAATGAAACATTCAAATTAACGAAATGGAAAGTCTTTTGTCTGTTCCATAATGAGACGTTGTCGTTTATCAACTAAGCTCTCTCACTCTTCGGTATAAACTCCAAAAATCGAAGTCTTCAACGGTTACATTACTACACGCTCTAGTAGGCGTGTTGTACAAGTGTTGGAATACCCGTAACACGACTTAATTACTAATAAATTCGGCAATCTTGGCACGAGATATCGTCGACTGCAAAATTTCGTATCGCATACCGTTTTAAATTTCAACCGGACAAAATTGATAAACGTAAAAGTTTAGCAGGAACGGAGAATTCTTCCTGGGAAATTGTACATCCAAGCATTATTCAATCTGAGTAAATTACAAATTCCGCCTATCCCCGCACCCCTTTAGCCACCTCGAACGACCCCAAGTCTGCCACACCACTTCCTTCAACTGGGTAAGAAATCATACTAATTTTGATATACAAACCCGTTTTTCAGCAAGCATGGCCGAAATTTCGAAAACCAAGCCGTCTTTTAATAGAAGTTTCGCTACCAAGCCGTTTTCTTTTAGCCCCTCGATTGGCGTGTAGATCTTGTAAGAATGGTCGAAGTCTGTGACATTTGTATAGTGCCAAATTCCTATAAAACCAACTAGTAGAGTGTTCCAACCTAATCTAAAATCTGCCTGTAAAAATTTAAACAAAACTGTATATAAAACTAAATACTACAAAGTCACACATAACTTGTTTCATAAGTTGCAACGAAATAGGCACGGAATGGAATAAACGAAGGACAAAAAAAGGTACGGAAATAAAGATAAAAAAATACTTTTAAACTAACGGAAACCTAAAAGAAAAAGAAATAAATAAAAGCCACCACCTCCAATTTGAATATTGGGTAATCCTCAAACGCAAACATCCCACCTACGGCCGGTAAATTCTACCTCCAAGGCTATACATAAAAAATCCTTTATCATCGTCCCCTCTCATACACACAAGAAAAGAAACTTCGCCCTATACATAATATGCTTCAAGTATCGATTATTTAAACTAACCTCTTCCTCTTTTATCTTTCCCACCGCCAAAACGTTCTGCAGGAAATCTATCGGCGTTGCCAAGTTAAATATGACATCGAAATGCGTGAAGTTGTTAAGTAACAACTTTATTTCAACTCCCGTGCTGCCCGTGGGATATGTTACCATGCAAACCACATGTCTGTCTTCCTCCATAATTCCAAATCGTCCCGTTATTTGGCTGTATTTTTGGAAGGGAGTTGTTATGTCGAATTTTAGCATGCTCCTGGTTAATCTTTCCAAATTTCCTTGGGGATTTCCAAAGGTATTTCAATTTGAATTTCTTTGATAAAGTGTAATTAAGTGTACCTTGTACAGTTGCTCTGAATTTCCTATGGTCTACATCCAAATCAGCCACACCACGGATATTCCTGGATTTGGTAACATAAATTTTGCTGACCATCAGCCCTTTATTCAAACCCCTAAACGGACTTAATATAGTTATCATTCCTGTTAAATTAGTCATCTCATCATTAACAGCTATTTGCCATGATGATCCCAAATCTATAATCTGGCTTGGATCATACTTAAAAAGAAACTTTGTTAGTCACTCACAATTAAACAAATGCTTTAAGTTTTTGTTTAGGTGTGAATATTGCATACCTTAATATGTAGGCTGCTGTCAATTTGTGATATGTTATGATTGTGTTTTAAACTGGCAGTTAATGATGGTATATCTTTGACGGTACTCGAAATGTGTGCCATAGCTTCGCATTTAAAATAGGTAGCTAACGCTTCATAATCCTCAAAGAGGTCTATAGCTACGCGTTGATGGTCTTGCCAATGAACGCTTCCGTTTACCCTGTACATATTTCCAATATGGCGGAACCTATGTGATGAAAGTGCTTTTTAAGATTCAATACTCTTTCTAAAATTTACCCAAAAGTCAGAGCTGTTCTTCTAACATCTTCAAAAGGTGTCAGTAATTCCGATCTCAAGTAAAAATAGGTTTCATCTGTATAACGATATTCAATACTTAATTTTGAAGTGAATGAATCCTCTGGCGACCACGCTAGATGGGCAACGGTCGAGAATTTCTCGGCTGAAATTGATTTTTTTAAGTAATCACTTGGGAAAGTATTTTTAAGATCTTTCAAAGTTACCTATCCAGAGAAAATTATATAATCCGTTTATATCCCGGCCCGGATATGCTATCACAAAGTTACCGTCGTACTTGTAAGGTTCTGGATTTGAGATATTTGCCGTAACCACTAGTTTTTGGTTAGGATCGCGGTTAGCGTCCCACTTGACTTCGAATCCGACTGCTTTGTGTGTAACCCTCTTATGTCCCCACATGGCCAAGTGGATATCACGTAATCTTTATAAATTCATTCAGCAATTAAGAAGCATTACAAATGTATATGTTGGATGGTTAGATTAAATTATAATACCAATAATTAATTTGTAATGTTTGTAATCTAGTTGATACTTTATGCGTAGAGCTCTTGTGCTAGAGCTGAAAGTTCACTTGCTTCTTATTTGATTGATAAATCTTATACATTTTATCTAAAAATATTTCAAAATGATTTGTCACTAATTGAATCATCAAGTGCTAACTGAAGTCTATGATTTAAGCAATGCCAACTTGTAATCACAGGCCAAATCTAATCTGAAAGATAATGAAAGAAGTTTTGGCAACCTACTATGAATACAAGATCCCGGCAATAGTATCGTTTGTAGACTTCATAGTACGATTCTGTTAGGAAATCCAAGCTGTTGGAAATAATGAAAAAAATTGACATACCTCCGAAGTTGGCAAGAACTAATAAATATGATATTAAGAAAAACTACGAGAAATGTAAGGGTCAACGGAAAAGCCGCAGAAGAGTTTGATATTAAAGCAGGGCTTAGACAAGGGGACCCTCTGTCAACCCTATTTACTATGGTACTGGAGGATATTGTCAGAGAAAGTCAGTTGAACACAGAGGGGCATGTCATGCATAGAAGCCATCAAATAGTAGGTTACGCGGACGATGTGGCCATAATAACGAGAAATGAAAAAGAACTCAGGGGAATAGTGAGAAGAATGGTGGACACAGCACATAAAGCAGGTCTACAAATAAATGAAAAGAAAAGAAAAGTGATGAGAATAGGGAAACACACCAGAGCACAGTTGGAAATACACACACACTTAGGGAAAATGATGTTTGAGAAAGTCGACGAATTTTCTTACCTAGGAGCAAGGATAATAAGCAGATGTGACGAAGCAATGAATCGCCTAATCAGGGCAAAACTTATATCAAGGGACACAAAACTACGGATATACAAGACGATACTGAAGTCCACAGCGCTGTATGGTTGCGAGACGTGGATTCTGAATACTTGCACACAAGAGGTATTATTGAGATGGGAAAGGAAAATTATAAGGAGAATAGTAGGAGGAACGAAAACAGAAGAAGGATGTATTAGAAGAACAATAATAATAATAGTGAACTATACGATATCTACAAAGGACCTAAGATTGACATTATAGTAAAAGTTAGAGGAATGCAGTGACTGGGTCACATGGAGCGAATGTCGGAAGATAGAAAAGTTAAAGAAATAGCCTGGAGAGTACCAGACCACAAGAAAAAAAAAAGAGGAAGACCAAGAAAAAGATGGAGACAAGCAGTGCTGACGGATTTGAGAGGCAAACACATAAAGAACTGGAGAGACTACGCCAAGGACAGAAAATTATGGAAGAGAATCACAAATAAGTCAGTGAAACTTCATCCATCTTTCATCCCAGAGACTATTTAATTTGTTTTCTTAGTTCTGGATCTTCAATTGCTACCTTAGTTTGAATTTGTTCTTGAGTTTCTTTCATGGTTGGTAATAGAAAATCAAAACATAATTTTTGTGTTTCCTCCTACGTGTCGGTCGGTTAAACAACTTTTCGAGAGCCAGTATCACAAATATTTCAAGAACCTTTTCAAACTACAAGATCATCTCTGCAAATTAAAAAACCAAAGAATATTTCTACTATAGTGTAATACCCTGGATTTAACTCCTTAATTTTTTTAACATAAATGTAAAGCAAATTAAGTGTAAAGATATAATGTTACGAGAAAGACTCAGCAATACCTTTCGTATTCTAAAATTTATGTTAATTTAAATAAAACCCTTGAAAAAGGTCAAGGCCATGACCGAAACGTAGGGAGAAACAAAAAATTATGTTTTCATTTTCCATTACCAACCATGAAAAAGACCAAAAAAACCCAGAACAAATTCAATCTAAGATAGCACACTTGAAGGTGAAGAACTATACAGGCTGATTCGTTTTCGACCCTCACCATAGGGATTTCGCTTATTATTGGAGATAGAGGGTAGGTTTAAATTTGGCAAAGTTGCAAAATTTTATGTTTGTTATGAGCCCGAAGAAAAAATAAGCCTGTGACAAATGACGTTCGAGATTTAAAAAAAAAACGGAAATACTCATTTTCTTCTTTTACCTCTAGCACTTCTATTCGGCCTTGCAGAGAAAAACTAAAAACACATTCTCAAGGTCACACATCCATAATTTCAACTAATCACTTGTTGAATTTGAAAAATTTCAACCACCAGCTTGTGCCTAAAACCTAAAACCGGCGGATAATGATAATGTCTAAGACAGGTTGGTGAACTTCTTAGACGACTACAATAAAATGAAAATAAAACCCTTAAAATTTATTCTCCTTTGTACCAATATCTTACGTCTTAAGTAAGCTATGGTTAGTTTATACCCAAGTGGAACTAGACTATAAAAATATCGGTATCGATCGTCAAATGCGTTTGCTTTATACTTACTGATCAAGATGTAATTCCAATTTAACTTCTTTTTCATCCTTCCAAGATACCGAATTCATAATCGAGTACATCCTGGCCTTGTATCTGATCTTTCCGAATGTGTTCATCTCCATATTGGATGCGGCTACGTGTTTCACGAAAAGCTCGTACGGGTCGTCGTTATGGTCGGCCTATAATGAGATTTTAATGCCGAGATTGCAGCAGAAAAAAAGTCAACTCGACAGGGGCTCGCAACATTTCAAACATCCAATATGGCCGGCACGTTCGCGGATCGACCCTTATCGGTAGATCTGCCCGTCACGGCGTCGACAGTTAAATAATGAGAAAACGTCACGCGCAATTAATATAAACACATGACAGGGAGAACGGGTTTCGAAAATCCTAAAGTAAAGCGGACTTACCTTTAAATCAATTTTTAATTCCTGATTGTCCCTGTAGTATTGTAAATCTACGTTTATAGCATCAAAATTGGGTGACTGTAGCATCATTTTTAGATGGTGTTGGGACATCGTCACTATGTTCCGGTAATTGTATATTCCCATTATCTTCACCGTGAAACCGGTAAACCACACTCCATCTATATCAATCTAAGAGGCACCGAGTTTTAATTAGAAACTGTATGATTAAACGATGATATATATTATTTTTGAGTCCTGCATAAATTTCCCTACGACCACCGGTGTGTCGTGGTAGCGGAAATAAATTTCACCCTAAACACCTCGGGGCGTAAACGCTCACGAGGTAAGGTTCGAGCGTAATCAAATTATCGGCGCTACAACACACTCTATTTACCGCACCTTCATTATGAATGTATTAACTAATCGAAAAAGTGCAGAGTTTCTCGGTATTTCGGTGTCAATCACGACTGAATTCAAACATCCGGGGGGCGTATTAATTTTGCAATATTAAATAGGTTTTAATTAGAAACAAAAATCGATGGGCATTAATAAGAGATGGGGATAAACCGCTGAATGAACTACTTAATAATTTTCGATATTAAGTGAGGTGAGAAGAATTATCGGAGTCAGATCGGAAAAGAAAGAGGAGGTGAAGGATTAACGCCTTTTACTGGTGATTTTTGAAAAAGATATATTGATACATCAACCAATATGACGTCCAACTGGAATCACTATTCCAACGAAATATGGAAATACCGTGAACTAGGAAGCGACTTGGATATAGAAATTATTGTGGGGTAAAATCAAATTAACATAGAACTCCCTTAGTTGAAAAGAGTACTTGCAAAAATAAGAACTATGCGAACTTGTACTTCAAATACGTACATACGTGGTATTGCACAAATAGGACGTACCCTTCCACACTGTATACAATCAGACGCACAAAAACCTAAAAACCGAATAAAGTTCTACCATTAACAATGTAAGCTAGCGGGATATCAATCAGCTAGAGAACTAAGAGAAGACAAGGAAGTTCATCCAATGAGCAAAAGAGAAACAAGGAGAAAAGAACTAATTTCCTTGTAATAAGATTTATTTAAACAAAGAAATTAAACAGCGAATATACTAATAAACAACATAATTTATTGTGGGCAACTCGCAATATCTGTCTGGGTTTTATACAGGTACAACCACCCGTAAAAAAAGTAGATTTAATTTTATTTTTGTAGAGAAGGAAAGAAACAAGCAGGGGTTAGACGGAGACGAGGGGAAGTTATGTATTCCCTGGAAGTTTTTATGACTTTGTCAAATTCATTGCAGCTACCATTAACGACTGTTTGTCAGTCGTACATACCGTTAGGCTTACTTCCAGGCGTCCGGTGAATTTTATGCTTGTGGTTTTGATTGTTTCAGTTTTTTCTGTTGAAAAGTTAAAATACTCTCCTAATATGAAGTTATGTTATTTTTAACTATTAAAATTATACTATTATAACAACCGCCTCTGCGCCCTTATTCCCAACAGAAGCAACGAGAAATCGTTGCTTCTGTTGCGTAAAGTGAACTAAAATTTAATGCCACGCCGCCTCTTATATTCTTGTTCGATTAAATCAAAGAACTTCTAATTAAGTAAAACATTCTCGCTGTTTTCCTACTCAACGTTTTACTTTAAGGACCCGATTTAACTGAAAATATAATAATGTACCAAAACAAATCGTTTGCTGCAGTGAAATATTGTTGAAGGAATTCTAATAACTAAAATTTTTCACTCCGTATTCATAAAATAGTTAATATTGCATTAGGTTTTCTCTAAAGTTATCAAAATGTATTCCTTCACTCAAACAAGGGCTATTAATTATGGCAACGAAGTAAAGTATATATGTACTTAAATGGAGGGTTTCATGTCATCCAAGTTATGATGAAGACACCAACCGTCAAATCAAAACATGTATATATGTACATTACGATGTAGTTCTTATGAGATTCTTATCTTACTTTATGTTAGAACCTTTCATTCGTTTCCCATTTGTGTTAAACGCATCGCTTTCGGGATATAATAATAATTGTTTTTCGTACAATTAATCGTGTGGAAATTTTTCCTTGTGTTTCGATAAGAATTTACCGCGTAACACGCAATCCCTATGCGGCCCCACTCCGGAAAAGAAAAATTCTTCACGCCCCAATCCATTAGCGAATATAATTTACGAAAACTGATGCCAGAACTAATCACGAAATTTCGGTAAATACCTCGTGAGCTAGTATTCCACTCGGGTGAGATCCCACGGGTCCATTTCATCTTCACTTATAATAGAAACTTTTTTTTCTATCTCGCAAAAGGCATAAACAAAATTAATGTGGAAACTTACCGCATAGTTACGGACGTTCAGTTCTCTCAGCTTAACTTTTAAAATCATAGGTGTATAAGACGGAACTGTTATATTTAATCTCGCCTCGATATCGTCCAATACTTGTTTCGGGTACGACCAGAACGCTTGTACCAGTATCTCTTTGCCCGTGTTGTATCTTATTAGTGCCCTCGTATCAACCCAGTGACCCACTCTTTCGTATACCATAGCGGCTTTCAAATCCCAGCCGGATGCTGGCTTAGTCAAGGAAGCGTCTGCTTGCAGTTTGGTCGAGTTCGCAAGTGTTCGGTGTGCTAAGAATGCTTTAACTGTAGTGATACCTTTACTGTCTTTATTGGCACCATAAAATAACGTCGCACCACATTCAAATTTCATGTCGAGCTCTGTATACCCAGATGCTCTCTGTAAGTAATAAAAAGGTAATCGAAATTATTTCTGTCTCCCTTGAAAACGATAGTCTATGACATAGAAGATTTTTATTGAATTAACAAAATAAAATAAAATAAAGTAAACAATTATATACACAAATTTTAAATGACGATTTTAGTTAAGACGTTAATACAATACAATCTCCGTTCCGATTAAAAATCCTAATAAGACGCACCTGAAATTGGAGGGTGGTGTTAAAATTCATGTTCGGATAAGCAGTCGTCTGCACCAGCGCCTGCCCTACGTATTTGGCAATTATACGTTTCGACTTGTTCGCCAATGAAAAGTCCAACTTTAGAGTTTCTGTCCTGGTGTTAACGAATTTATAATCCAGTCTCAAGTTTGCGCCCATCGAGTTGTCCGTCTTCGATATGTAGCCGAAAAGTTTCGATGTAAGTCTCTTAGTTTTAAATTTTAAGTTAACGTCACTCTGGGATATACCGGCTTTTTCGACCCATTTTAAAGTTCCTGAAAGTAAGAGCAAATAGTAAAGGACGGTAGAGAAAGGAAAAAGGTCGGAAATGACTCCGTGTAATCCATAGTGATTTTTAAAGTCGTCTTGAGTCGTCGTAAGATGCCAGCACGGAATTATAATACAGGTTTTTATTTCTAAAGTTATCAAACATAATTAATTTTAATATGATACGATGTAAACAAAATCTCTTTACACTAAGCTAAACAAAACTTTCACTTTTAACATAACAAAACGCATTTATACCATCCACCTTTTCCGAATCCACACTCATCCTTTGACCTGAAAAGATTCCTTTGTCTACCTATTACGTAATAATATA
>JARFOC010000330.1:1097590-1132766 GCA_031763485.1 Osmoderma eremita | reverse complement strand
ATATGTAATTCACTACTTCACCATTACAGAGTAAACGTCAGGTGTAGGTGTATGCATGTACACATGTCAAAAGGAAGAGATCAAAGGCGCCCTTGTCTATGTCGACAAATGTGGTTAGAAACAAAATAATATCTTTCCGCTTATTTACTTGCGCAATAAGGGAAAATGGAAGACGCTTCCCGGGAAATACAATATGGCATATTTAAAACATATGAATGTATAGAAAGTGACGCACACAAACAAGCAACAAACGGGAACCATGATAATACTAATTACAACATTTCTTTCATCGTAACGAATACATATAGCATAAAATTATCCACTGGGTAGTTAAGTATAATTTATTAACGATTTTAATTATGCACGTATAGGAAATGTATCAATAATATAAAATCGGAAAAAACATTTACTTATTGAAATAAAATAGAAATCCCCCAAATATTCATGGGTTATTAATATGTGAATTTAGGGGATCAACAAGGGATTAAATTTATACCCTACAAGCCCCTACAATCCTCGTCTCGAATATTTACGCATACATTCGTCTAACAATATATGGGTAACAATAGGTATGGCCATAGACCATGCTGGCATACGCTATATATATAGTTGCTGTAATTAACACAAAACCACGTTCCTTATTCTGTTGATATGTTGAGTATATGTATATATAACAACGGAAGAGAAATTAATATCATAATGGACGTGAATTAGATATAAAGCACTGTAAATAAGTTATCATAATGTAATCCAATACTTATATAATATACATCCAGAGCAGACAATTACTATAATGTTTGCTTTTAGCAGCTTTGGACAATAAAATTCTTCCCATTCATAAAAACCTACTACTACTTGTATGTACGAGCGATGTCCGGTTACTAAGGTACATTTGTGAATTACAGGCAGGCTACTTTATTCAAAGAAATAAAACATACACTAAGTAAAGACGTGAACTGTAAGCTACTTGTCAACATAATCGCCGTCAATGTTAAGGCACAAGCTTCTGTAAACCCTCTTCGTAAAGGTGTGATCCAAATTTGTAAAATGTTGCCGTACTTCCTCTTGAACTTCGTCGTCGTCTTCAAACCTCTTAAATGAGCTTCCAACGACCCAAACAAATGAAAATCATAAGGAGCAAGGTCTGGATTATGGGGCAGATGGACAATAACTACCCAATTGTGTTTCTGAAGCCAGGCCTTCGTCTGATTTGAGGTGTGCGGTCTTGCAATGTCATGCAACAACCTGGTTCCTTTCGTCAACCTTCCTCTTCTTTTCTGCCGAATGGCTTTGTGTAGTTTTTCGAGAATTTGACAATAAATATCGCTGTCGATTGTCGCTTTCGGTGGTAAAAACTCTATGAGCAAAATACCCAGCACATCCCAGAACACAGTTGCCATTGTCTTTTTTGCAGACTGCTAAACTTTGAATTTTTTCCGTGTTGGTGAACTCGAATGCTTCCACGTCATCGAGTCTTTTTTTGATTCGGGGGCATGGTGGTGTATCCACGTTTCGCCTCTTGTAACTATAGTCTCTAGAAATCCCTTTTTCTGACTATAGCGCGTTAAAAGCTCCATTGCCGCCGCCATTCGTTGCATTTTGTGTTGGTGGGTCAACAGTTTTGTTACCCATCTCGCGGACACTTTTCGATAACCTAATTCAGATACGATTTCACTAACAGAGCTTTTAGGAGTGCCGGTCAGTAGAGCAATTTCCCGTATTTTCAACCGTCGATCTTCTCGAATCGGCGTGTTTTCGACTCATAACGCCTTCTCCGTAAGTCTTCAGTGTTTCTTTATGAATTTCGGTGGTGTTTTATGTTATTATTTGCATGTAAAAAATGAATGACCGCTCGCACTTCAACCTTGGAGTATGTTTCGATCGAAACTGACATTGTGCGGCTGTCACTGCACACGCTGTATTGAACCTAAGGCAATGACAATAGCCACCTATGCAGTACATATGCACATCCAAAGTGCGTGCAAGTTTCAACCTGATCGGAGCGACGTAGCCGGTGTGTCGCGCAAACGTATCTTAGTAACAGGACAATCCTGATAGTATGCTTTTATGAATAGTACTTGGGGAATGCTTTTTGCCAAAATTGTACATTCAATTAGATAGGTATATTAATTTGACGAGAATAAGAAGTCAAGGAGCTTTGGACGCAACAGAGTAATTGTATAAACTTATTTTAAAATTTTGGACACTACAATATGTTTAGGGGTAACGTTTTGATAACTTTGGTTACTACTAATTCCTCTTATATTATGCTTAATCTAGTTCTTACTCTTAGGTCTTACCTTGCAGTTCCGCAACATTATCATTATTAACGCTAATGAACATTTTCGGTGTATAAATGAATCCAAAATTAATTGGCCGTTTAGATAATGACAAAACTGTACCGAATTTACTTTGTTTGTCAATATCTAGGCCTAGATGGATATATTTCTCCAGATCCGTGTTTTTATATTTCCCATGTGCCAATACATGACCAGCTGTTGAAAACACTTGCAGCGTGAGATTTCCGCTTTCGTTATTGTGCGTGATGTTAATTGAAAGGAGTCGTGATATCTGCGCCCCGGGCGTATCCAGATAGAAGGTGATGTGATTCTTGTTATCCCTTACGTTCCACTGGTACTCCATGAGATAAGTCCTGGCCGTTGGGTCGATTTTTTGCAGGGCCAATCTGAATCCGGAAGGTCCGGCCAATACGAAGTCTGCGGTGTTCTTCATTGTGGTCACGTTTGTAAAATGATAGTCGGCGCACAGCTTTAGGCCGATAGTCCTGTCTACAGCTGGCCAAGTACACACCGAATGGGATACCTTATTTTTTTCAATCCCCGATTGCATCTCCTCTAAACTGCCCTTCATAACAATCAACTCGGACCTAAAAACGAAATATATATGCCGTGTTATATATATTCCGTTAAATAAATGTTTGCGGATTTGTGTTTCATGTTTTTCAGCTATTCAGAAAATGAACGAAACGCGCCTAGCAAAGGAGAACATTCCTTTTTCTTTTTTATAAAAGAACGGATTTGCTACCTTTTTTAACAGAAATTCTGTAATTTAACACTACAATTTTAGTACCCTTTCCCCTTATTATAAAAGAATCTAAATCATTTTGTAAAGTCTAAAACTAATACCACAAACTTATAGAGATATTTTGAATTAATGAATTGGGAATATTTTACTTTAATTCATGCTATGCTTTTCGAACCATATTTGTTCGACAAAGTAAATAAATTCCCCTCTTTAATCAAATATGGGGCATTGTATTACATATACCGCTAGCAGGATTGTTTGGATTGACATTTCTGGTCAACTACGGTGAACCATAGGATTTCCCTTGGGTGTTAAAATCATTAGTATGCGACATGTCGGAAGTTTCATTACAGAAATTTTAGCAAACAGTAGGTTAAAAGCGGCAGCAGCAATATGATATGTATTTAAAAGAATTACTCTTACCAAATGCACAATTTTCGAGGAAAAAATGCAAATAACATTTTTAATTTAAATCTAGTATTTCAAATGTATATTTATATACTGAAATAGATCTTGTAGTGATATCCTTACGCAAATTTCTCCAACTAATTGCAACACACTTTCCACAGAACCATTTTAAAACTTAAATATTGATTCTCCCAATACATTTATTTTATCAATTTAGACCCATACTTTTGCTTCACCATATACAAAATTATTTCTATACGGTTTTGTTTCCTTTTAATTAATCTGTCAGGTATTTCGGGACATAATATAACTTGTGAATGGACTCCAATCAACCCAAATATGACTTTGGCTATTTTACTTTCACTCTCAATTACGAAATAATTTTATTTTAATAACTGTAGGAAATTCTGATTTTCACGATAGTCAATGTCGACCCTACTCTTGGACCTGGACCTTTCCGTATTAGTAAATTGAAACGGTATTAACGTGAAAATCGCGAAACGAGATTACCATCAACTCCGAAGGTATTACAGGTTAATTCAGTAAACTGAATATAAATAATTCTTTTTTGTTTGAAAATGTTTCAATCAGTTCAGTTGACCCATTTTGCGCGAACCGTCAGTTTATAGTATTACCGCTACCTCCAGTACTAAGCGAGAATTAACAATCTGTTTTGATATTACATATTTTGGGCGTTAACATAAAAAGAAATCCTATCCCGTTCTCATATTACGGTATAAAATTAAATTTTAACCCTTTTCAACCCTCATACGCGCATTTACACAAAGAGCGCGTACATTAAATATGAATTATGGCTGCTTTATAAAATAACAGAAGATTAATACGACATATTATTTAAGTAAATATATGTGTTAATGTATACGGATTTATTTTTGGGTACCGTTGAGAAACATAAATCACGGAATAGCTGAAAACGTGAAACAATAGGTTGTCAGGATGCTGGACAAGCAAGCTGCGGGGATTTGTTATATACAGTGGTGACCATATTGATAGAATCGAAACTTGTATGCATTAGGATGTCCCTAATTTTAGATATTTTTTTACGATTTACATCACAAAGTATTTTACCCCGCTGTGAAATATCTGTTCTGTCTTATTACAGCATTACTTTTAGGTTCCTTAGTTCCTATTATTCAAGCGATCAAAAGATCCCTTCCATTAAATACATCATTTTGCTATTTTGTTTAATCTAAGTCAAAATTATGTTAACACTTAAAATAGGAAACATTTACACTTAAGAAAACTTAAAACCACTTCACACCGCATAAATATACTGGCTACGTATCCAGTAGTTAATCGTTTTCCTTTGTGTTGATCCTAAGATCTAAAGATTTAAAGTATTATATAAATCATATTGGGCATATGGCAATGTTGTTAGTGATGTTTCCCATTTAACTGCAGATATAGTTTTGACTCGTCCTGTATATGATCACCACTCTATTCATTGTGAATGAATATGTGCATATATAATATGCGTTTCTCACTTGGCTCCTAATATCTCAGTTGTCTGTTTGGGAAGACCAAATGCAACTCTAACAAGCCGTGTACCACGTATGGTCAAACTAGTCTCAACAGCAGACGACGTATACAAACTTGTCTTTAGTTTAATTCCAGTACTGGCGTAGTAACAATCAACCGACATGGTACCGACAATATCGAGCGCAACGTTCGGATGAATGCTCGCGTTCAGGTCCACGCTCTTGTCTTGGAAATTCGTCGAATTTAATTTTCCCCACATTTTCATATTAACAGACGCGGTTCCCACGACGTTCAGGTTTAAAGGTAGACCAGCTCCGATGGACACTATATAACTCGTATCCATAAACATTGCCGCTTTGTTGTATTTTATTTCCTACGGTTTTTTTTGTAGCCATGAGTCTTAGGGAAACAAAATAGATTCTAAAGCACGACATACTTTACCAGAAAATATCCTTTTCAGATGATCTAAGGGGTTTAACTTATTTAGCGTTTCCATAACTTCTTTATCTCCGTGAAATGTTGAGTATCGCAAATCGTTACCGAATATTTTCATCCCCATATTTATCTGTAAGCGAAAATAAAAAGAAACAACATACTAAAGGTGGTTAAAATTAAACTTTTTAAAATTAAAAAAACATCGCGCTTTCATTATATATTTTTTAGTAACATGCACTAACCCTGTGGAGCTACAACACAAGTTTCCTCTTTATGAAGCATCTTATTTCCTTTTTAAAGGGCTATACAGTGATGCACCCACCCCCATATGAGCTTCATTAAACCCACTCCCGCCGCCCTTAGCATGGAAGAGGTTAGATTATACCGTATGTAGTGGCTAGGTAAAATCGTGGTATTCCCAGCTACGTGAGGTTACCGCTACTATACACCACCACCGCTAATTTACATATGTGCATGCGAGAAGAATGCCAAGCATTGCATGCAATTATACTTGGAATTTAAAGGTTTGAACGGATTGCCTGGATATCAAAATAGATTTTAAATATCTAAAATTAATGAATAAATTTGCTACTGGCATTGAAGATAATTAACACTAGTATGGCCACAATAAGTAATAAAAGATACGAGGGATGCCTTTTATACTTCAGGAATAGGCCTTCCAGGTGCCGCCACCTGACAACTGACGCCTCGACCTTTTTGACAGTATACTTACTTAGAATATTTTGACCTACAAGCGATATTTGTGTTACTTACAGTGGCTTAAAAAATTCTTCTTGGCCAAAAAAATGGAATTAACTCATGAACATTTTCGTGTCATTATTTTTTTACAATTTTTGACGTGAATTATCTCAACAACGGTGCATCGACGAACTTAATTCGGAAATTGTCGATGAAGCACCATCAAAAACTAGTGTATACCGGTGGTACGCCGAATTCAATCATGGCCGTGCTTCACTCGCTGACGAATTTCGTGAAGACCGTCCAAAATCAGTTGTTGTTCCGAAAAATATTGATGCTGTGCGTGAACTGATATTGCAAGATGGGCATGTGACGTATCGTGAGATTGAGGTATCCTTGTGTATTATTGGACCCAGCATACATTCAATATTGGCCGTCAAAAAAAACTTTTCCCGTTGGATTCCACATAATTCGACAATAGGTCAAAAAGAAAGTCTCGTGTGAATTGGTCTAACGAAATGCTCCAAAAGTACGATCGCAATACTTCAAAACATGTCTATGACATGCGCACGAAGCACTACGAAGCAAATGGTCGCCTGTTTCTTCGGAAAACAGAAGAGATGTGTCAACTGTACCATTGGTGCAACGACGGACGGTCAATTCTGAATGGTACACCACCATTTGCTTGCAAGAAGTATTCGGAAAAATAAAGAGAACCAACCGCCGAAGATGGGTCATTCTCCACCAGGTCAATGCGAGCTCTCACGCATCAGCTCAAACAAGAGAGTTTTTGTCAAATGAAAAAGTTGAATTGATGGGCCATCCGCTGTACAGCCCCGATTTGGCACCCAATGACTTCTTTTCGTTTCCGCACATCAAGCAAGAATTTCGTGGTCAACGTTTTTCGACGGATGAAGGAGCGGTTGATGCTTTCAAAATACATATTTTGGAGGTACTGCAATCGGAGTGGAGAAAGTGCTTCGAAAACTGGTTCAAGCGTATGCAAACGTGTATTGATCTTCATGGAGAATATTTTCAAAAACAATAAAGCCATGTATTATGATTAATTTTAGTTTCTGTTCTCTATTCCCGAAGTATAAAAGGCATCGCTCGTAATAAATATATTCGTTTTTTCGATTAATTTTTTTTTGGCATTTTTGATGTTTCTCAAGTTTAGTAGTAGTATGATTTTCATTTTTTTTTATTACTCAGTATAATGTCATGTTTATAAAATGCCAAACTATACGTAGATATTTATTAAAATGTCTGATGATTCTTCTGAATAAATACTTTGACATAAATCCATATATTTTCTACTTTCAAATACAAAATATTTTCTTTTTCATGTACTATTAATATTCAACGAAAGAAATTGAAAAGTAAAAAGTGATTTCCAACTCAAGGAGCGAAGAAACAAAATTCCATATACCACCTACCGGAGGCTGATATTGGAAAATTTCGGGTGTATCGGAGGTTTTTGATTAATTTTTATTTAAAACGATCACCTACAGCGCGATATTAATCCGAAACATCGAGACATCAAAGCCCCCACTCCCTCGTTTGCCCAAAACCAATATTAACCTTAGCACGGGCTCGTAATTACGTCTCAATGGTAAGGTATTCACCTTGGGGTTATCGAAGTTATTGTCGATAACGTCCGAATATTTATCAATTTCCGACTGCAGTGCGGGGCCGTTGTCGATATCGCGCTTCCATTTCATCTTCGACACCTTCTCCCCCATGTTCTTCCGATTAAAGCTGCCTTTCGGACCGAATATCGATTCCAAACGCTGCTCAAAGCCCTCGAAGCGTCCGTACACCTGAGTGTCAAAACGGAAATCAGTAGAGAAAACAGTGCGAAAAGCGAGAAAGTTCGCCAGGAGCATGCGGAAGGAACGTATATAGATACATACCTCTAACAAGTTGATTGATTCACCGAATAAATCAACGGTCAGGTTCAACATAGCAGATCTGGGAATGTATGATGAGGGTGAAAATATAACATTACTCTCGTAGTTAGCACCTATAATGGAGAGAAATCCCTTAAATGTCATGATTTACACCAAAAATTACTCGTATTCGATTAGACAACTTCCATTTTTATTCCTGTTCCTTTTCGAAATGCGATTTTTACTAAAACTTGGTTTAAACCCACGCCCCAAACAATCCACTTTAATTTGAAAGTGTATACCATTATACTGTGTTTGGTTAAAAAGGTGTTGGCTAAAAAGGTGTTGCCTTCTTTCTTTGCTTACAATCATATCCCAATTAACGCGGCTTCATGCAACGAGTATGACAACACCAGAAATTCCGAATAAAGATTACAACACATTATCTTTCAAACAAAAATTAAGCTGATGTTGTAATTAAACATTTTTGATTTTAGTGTTTCTATCAGTTTCTGTCTATTACGCCAAAGAATAAAGAAAATGATATAAAATTATCCTGGAAGAAAGAACCCTAAGTAAATTATGTTATGTTTAATATTACTCAATTCATTAAGTATTAAGTATTGCAAGAGAAATAGAATTAAGTTATCCTGGCATGATCAAAGAAAAGAAGGAAAGTTTTTAAACCTGGAAATAAAACTTTACGGTTAAGTAGGTCCGGTTTAGAATGCGCCTAGAGCGAATCTTTTGTCGGCAGAAAAACGCTTTGACCACGGCACGGAAGTTCAAAATCTTCAGTAATTTCAATTTGTTTTAACAAATAATTCGATTCGGTACACGTAACTATTTTAAGTAATGTTTTATATATACAGGTTGTGCTAACGTTAAGGAAACTAACTAAATAATTTATACGAAAATTTCCTAACGTACACAAATCTTTATAATATTTATTTTAATCATCTTAATAATCTATTTTACCAAGCTTATAGCTGACGGCTCTCGCGTGAAGTTGTAATTTCGTTAGTTATCATTGGGTAAGTTCGAATAAAGAAATAACCTCTCCAACATAACTTTTCTCGTCCAGTTATAGTATTAATTCCGCCCTTTACGGGTCTAATAACGTCGTTAACATCGACCAATGATCAGTGGTATAAAGGTGAATGTCTTCTGTGCCGAGTTTTTGCGATAAAAATAACACTTACCGACGTTATATTCGTCGAAGAAAACGGATCCCTCATAGTTATTAGAAAACTTGCGTACATCGCTGCTGAACTTTTTAACCAGCTCTTTGTCTGAGAGCAGTCCTTGGATTTCGACCCGACTGGGGATTGATGACTTCAATAAATTGTGCAAATGACTCCAAATAAAGGATCCGACTGGAAGAAAAAAAGGAAACCGAACGCTCTTTAGTATGGGGCGGGGACGCACAGCGCGGTTAAAGTTGTGGGTAAGGGACCATAAGCCGTATTTACGTTACCTTGGTTAACTTCTTCGACTTCTAAACTATGCCGAATCGTACTCACTACCACATAGTTGGGACAGCGCATAACCTGCAAGTATGCGGCTATACGAACCTCCGGATCCTCCTCCTTATTCCTAAAAAGCTCCTCGAAATAAGAGCGGGCCTCTTCGCAGCCTGATCGACGGTACGTTTCTACAGCAGCCACCCTTATGGCTATATCAACATCGTGGTTTTCTATTATTTGAAACAGCTTAGGTCTGAAGGACTCCCTTATAACGCCAACGTTAGATAGTGATTTTAAACCTATTGTAATCTGAAATTGTAACACAAATTCTTTAAAGTATTTGTTCTCCTTTTAAATAAGATTTTTTCTTTCTTATTTCTATCAAATTTTATGTATATTGGCAAGATATTGCTAATCGTAGAACGTTTATGAACAATATTTATTGAATTAGAACGTAAAAAACGAATTTTCTCAAATATTTTTCAAATACGTTCTTTATATGCAGTTACTTCCATTTTACTTACTTCCACCTTCTAATTTACTTCTGTGTTATCTACTTGCTAAAGTTACTAGCCCAATAAGGGAGATACACAATTAATGCAAAGTTCTTAGGTATATAGTTTATATACATGCGGCCCTGGCCATTTCTAAACTTGAAAGCCGTCTATAAGTAATGCATTTCATCAAGCAGCGGATTTCAATCGCAAACTCCCGAATGCAGTCCTGCTGCGTTGGTCCCCCACCATGGTATAGTAGGAGCTGTCGTTGTAGCAGTAGCTTAGTATGCTCGTAACAGCGGTGGTTCGCGCATACCATCTATATTGACGTTACTCAAGCGTCTTTTACTTTGAGAGTTTTCTTTTTCGGAATTTATAAATTTAATTTACAACATTATTTTCTATTTATTTACATTATTACTTTTGAAATCTATTAATTTAAATCCATTATTTTGGTTTCTTTGACAAAATTTTATAATAGAGTGATTTTCACTACCGAGGAAAGGGTCCAGATAATTAAATGCTATTACTCTGGTAGTACCTACAGGAGAGGAAGTGGTCGGTCGTTTTATATTTTCGTTTATTTCGTTATGTTAGTTTTTCATTCACTTCAATGTTGAATGTGTCCTGGTATCCAATTTACGATGATATTTCAGCTTCTATAGAAATGTCTTTCCTATGTTTTACATTGTTGGCTATTATTAAATTTTTAGTTTGATGTTGCGCATTAAAAGCGTGTGCCTAATGCATTGCTGTCTCTAAATATAGTATTGTCCATTTTTGGTTTCCTTGTGCTACAATATTATTCAATCTTGAAATGTTTTAAAACACTACGCAAAGATTAATCAAAAATGCAACCGCAATTTATTTGCGTAATATCTCGCATTTTTCATGTTATTGATACGCCTTGCGTTTTCTTCGACAAGCACACAACTTCCATACAACGCCTGTTCTATTGATACTGGCCTCACGCGCTGTACTAGCAGTTTATATATACATATGTATAAGTATAACAGTTAGATTTCTAGTAGGATTCAACCTCTGTCGTGGCCAACAGAGTATGTATGTGAAACAGTGGCACCTGCATACCCTAAACATCATTTATTATATATAATTTATTTTTCTCAAAACTTATCCTTTTTAATAATCATTACCTTACACGATAAAACGACCACATAGTACAAGTAATAAGTTGTACTTGGCTGTACTACCTAATTCGGCGTAGGAATAATGCGCGGGTAAAATTCAAATTACTTAAAATTAATTAATTAGTACGATCCAAACCGATCTTGATCTATGCCCTTGCTTCGGTTTCAATCATATTTTCTATCACCTATTGAATTTTTTTTTTCTGTGCAAATTTTGCGGTGGTACTATAGTAGTAATTATACGGCCAATAACTTAACTAGCATAATAATGATAACAAACTTTCTACCAGCATGGTACTTTTTTGTTTTACAACCTATTTTTAAAAAAACATTTTCTTAAAATAATATTATATTCTGTTATGATTGAATATTTTTTGTTTTGAAACAAAACGGATTTTTTAAAACAATGCATTTACTTATTTCAAGAAATAATTTCTGCCAGTGCATTTCGCATTTGATATAAAATAACTATTTTTATTATTTAATCTTATGCCTCATTACATTTTTGGTGTAAGACTGATTAATGGAGAACTTTTTAAGAGGCTGAATTGGTTTTAAGCAGCTAAAAGGTGTTAAAGTTACAAGATGCATAGATCACTATCCGTTGAAAACATGCATAAAGAAAATAGAACGCCCAAACTGAAAGGACTCCGAACTCGAAAGAAAATCCAGGAAATACTATCTAGAAAATTTGGCGAAAATGAGAAAAAGATAGAAATTGACGAAAGATAGAAAATTTTCGAAAAAGAAGCTGAGGAAAAGGGTTTGTACTCCAAAGTGTTGGAACTCTGAACGAAACCTGAAAGTTAACGGCATTCTTGTACATTCTTAACAACGGCATAAACTATATAAAATCCAACGTAAACTTAAATATTTCCAAGATCAAAGGGAAATACACCGTGGAAAAGAAGTAAAAGAAAGGTCGCACCTTCTATTCGAAGCCGTCAAACAATTCAAACATGTCGCAAATGAAATTCCTCCGTGATGCACAAACGAGCGTGACACGCATTTCGCACTTTTTCACCCTTCGCTTCCTCTATCTTAGTTATTGTTCCTACGTTGTTCCTAGTTTGAAGGAAGTCTGAATTTTGCCCCCGGCTTCCATTCCCTTCGCCCTGACTGACACTCTTCGTGTCTGCAGAACACCTTCTACTGAGGGAGAGTTCCATTTGGAGACAATGGAGCGTCGCAGAAGGCCGATAATTTAATACAGCCACATTCACACAAACGCAGTTTGAATGCCTTTGTATACCTGCATATATTTATTTATATACTTGCTGAGTCCCAAAGCTAAATTGAAAGCGTAATAACGATAATAATAAGCTGGTTTATTCAGATATGTACGAATGCGTTGAAAAATTCAAATAAAATACTGAAAATCATACCGAAAAAATATAAATTATTACAATAATATTTCTGGAGATGACTTAATTCCATCGTTTTTACTAAGAGATGCTAGAATGGTTCTTGCTAAACCTTTGCAATTATTATTAATTTATCTGTACAAACATCTAACTTTTCCAAAATTATGGCAGAAAACTAGGATCTCTCCGATATTTAAAAAGGGTTCAAAATCAGAAGTTGCTAATTACCGACCCATATCCATTTTGTCCAACTTCGCCAAAGCTTTTGAAATTTTTTTATTTCACCACGAACGTCTTAAGTCTTTTTTTTTCGTTTAATGTATCCCAGTCATTTATCCCAAGGGACTTGAATAAGAACTAGCAGATTATTTGTTTATGGGCTGGTAATAAATTGTTGTTATCATAATCAGGATGAAAGTGATAAGCTACTAAACCGTAAACATTAAGAGCCGTTTCTTGACGATTTTTCAAGTAGGGATCACAAACGCTTGGAAATTTTAAAGACAACCGTAAATTAGCTCCATCCGCTATTGAAGTTTCGGGTTTTTGAAAAATATAACGTTGCAAAATGGTTCAGGACTTGGGAATGAACGTCTTCAACAAAATCGTCGTCAGAAATAGATTCCTTGCCAACGATTTTAATTTTCTTCTTTGTAATTGCAAGCACTTGTTTCATATAATTTGAATTGTTAAGAAGTGATTTAAATGCCTCACAATAGGTGCACAATAGGTGCGGGTCGTTTGATCCAATTGTTTAAATTCTTTCATTACCGTAACAACCAGCTTACAGAAATCTTTGTTCACCACATACCTAGCTAGAACATTTCCTGTATTGTTACAGCATGCAGTAAATTAAATGGAATGCTTCAACAAGTTTCCTATTTCTATCATTTGCCCAGCGTTGTCTGTAACAACGTTGTTTTGCAATTTTTCTTAGATTCAGTTATAATTTTGGCCAGTTTCTCTCCAGTTTCAGACTCTGTAGTAGAATCCAATGCATTAAGAAACGTCTTCGGACCATCGGTTGTTTGTAACATTGTGACTGCAGTTTTTTGTGTTATCTCCAGAATTTTTCCATCGATCACAAATGATTACAGACTCGGTGCCTAGATTTACTTGATCGTCATTCACACAATAGTTGTAGCATTTGTCAAGGAGACTAAGTGCTAAACGTACTTCTATTGGGAATCATTTTTGCATATATCTGCCTTAGGGATTCTACAAACCGTTTAAATAATTTTGACTCTATTATTCTAATCGGTAAATTGCAGCCAAATATAAACTTTCCTAGAGCGTCGTCAATCTTTGATGGCTCATCTTTGGAGATAGAATCCACAAAATCAGTCACAAGTTTTATTTTCTTTGAATTGCTTGATCCACGTGGTGTTTTCTGATTTCAACTTGGTTTTTGGAGTAATTAGGGCAGATTGCTAACTAGAAGAACAGGTCGGTGCTGATACCTTTGTTTCTGATGCTGTAGATGTGGTTTCCATCAATTCAAGGTCAGCATTTTTTAAAATTGTGAATTCTCCAATTAAATCACCAAAATCATCACTGGACGCCTAAAACGTAATTATTATTATAATTTGTAATCTAATATAGTTAAAAACATAGATACATTTTTTCCACCATTGGAGACACTATCATCCGAAAATCGAATCCAAGAAATATGTCACAACTAAAAAACCGATCTTTGTTTCATTAGATTTCCCCACAAAATATCGTTCCATCCTTTGTTCCCAGGTGAACTTCCAAAACTTTCACCCGGCGAAAAGCAGAAACAATATCCTTCACTTATCCTCTCTTCCATCAAGTCACCCTATCGCTTCGTTGTCGATGCTAATCCGCCTCCATCTCGCATTGTCCTACGTGAGAGTGTATCGCTGTAAGGTCGCCCCTGGCCCCGAGGGCAGGAAAATCATCCTAGCAACACCTTGGCAAGGCTGCGAAGAGGGAGAGAAGCAGCTAGGATGGGGGTATCCATCAAGTAGATGTCCTCGGGTGATATTTTATGTATTAAGAGACTTGGCAATGTCTCTATTCGTCCGATGACGTAGACAAAGGTGCTGTGTTGCCCTCCGGGGCGATGTGGCAGACGAAGTTTTCTCGGGGAGCACAAAGCGATGAAGATGCTTCTTAAATGATATACCACGGATTAAATCCCTTTAAGAGGGGAATGGGCGAGCAGGTATTGTCTTTAAATTTTGGATGAGATTGAGCGAAAAGTGGATTTCACGATAGGTCTCAGTGGCGGGAGAATTTTAGGTTTCCACACGGAAAGTAAGGAGAATTAAGTGCTAAGTGATGTTAATGTGGAAGGTGAATTTAATTATTTGCCATTTAAGAGTTTGTATGCTTTGTATTCGTATTTTTTTCTAAATCAAAGATGAGATTGATGATGAATTAAGCAATTGTTTATGTATTGAAAGACTATTTTCAGATGGAATAAAGTATGAACGCAGAGCAAATGCAAAAAATGGAAAGAAACATAATCTTAAGAAAAGAAGAAGCAAAAAAGGTAGAAGTCTAGACGAACTTATGGCGCAATATTTTTTTAAGACTGAAAAGAAAAAAAACCACAGAAACACGTTCGAAGCGAAAGTTACGAATTAAATTTGATCTTCTTACACCAACTGTAGAGAGTGGTTTAGCTATACAAACAAACTTACAAGCGAACATTTCTAAAAGATATTCAATATCAGTGCCATTTAGATTTGAGCCAGGTAAACAAAGGAGCTCGGTCGTACTCTGTCTGTGACAATCTGAATTACGCTCACTTCTAGTGTCTAGCGGCAAGAGCACACACACAGAGAGAGGGAGAAGTGAATGATGTCAACTTTACGGTTCCGCCGAGGGTCGAGAGAAGAAAGCGCCGACTGGTTCGAAGGAGAGAGACTTACTCGAGACTCTTGGCGGTGGGGTGAGATTTTAGTAATTTGTAGGACGTCAACGGAATTCTGTTTTTCCGTTAACAGTTACAAGTTTTAAAAGCACATCGATGTAATCTTTCTACTTGATTAATGCGATTCCAACTTTAGATCTACATTTTCCACTTCGATTTCCGCCGTCTGGTGACGTTCTCGCATCGCCATCGGCTCGTATCGTGTCGTTTTAGCTCTGTCGTAACGCCGCCTGGCATCTGCTCTTTTCTCCCACCTCCTCGGACTTGATTTCTTAGTCGACCCCTGCGATTGTAATGTGAAGGGACTATATTCTTTCCTTATTTATAGGGTTTTATATCTTCCATTTGAATAAAATTTGATTTTGAATTGTTTTATGGGATTCATATTTCGGGATATTAATCTTTATTCTTTAATCCGTTGCTATGACAAAATATCATACATTTATCATTTATCTGGTAGGGCAAAATAAAACATGGATAAACACAGAAACAAAACAAAATTTAATCCAACAAAAAATACGTTGTAGAAATTAGATATGAATAGAAAAAATGCAAATTCCAACTGTGACAGCGTAGCACTTACGAGGTATTTACACACCTCGTAAGTAATGAGACTGATTATTAAATTTTTTTAAATTTGAATATAATTACAATTGAACGTTGTCTCCCTCAAAATAACTCTCTTGGGACGCCACACAGCGTTGGAGACGGTTCTTCCATTCCTCATAGCAGTGCTGGAACTCGGATATTGGAATCGCCTTTAGCTGATCGGCTACAGCCGATTGAATGTTTTCCAGTGTCCCAAAATGATGTCCCTTCAGATAAACTTTCAATTTTGGGAAGAGGAAAAAGTTACAAGGGCTCAAGTCAGGTGAATAAGGAGGTTGATGAGCCACAGAAATATTTTTACTGACCAAAAAACTGTTTATAGAAATTGCTGTGTGGCAAGGCGCATTGTCATGATGCAAGATCCAATCGTTCTTGATGTTTGGTCTCACACCCATGACCCTTTTTCGGGGTCTTTCGAGAACATCTCGGTAAAAATGTTATTTAACTGTCTGACCTTGAGGCACGAACTCTTTGTGAACGATTCCCTGGCTGTTAAAGAAACAAATCAGCATGCTCTTGATCTTTGATTTGCTCATTCTTGCTTTTTTGGGCTTTAGAGAGCCTGAAGTGTTTCATTCCATGCTCTGGCGTTTTGTTTCCGGGTCATACTCGAGCACCAAACTCTCATCACCAGTAATGACACGTTCCAAAAAATTTTCATTATTTTCAATCGATTCCAAAAAGTGAAGGCATCTTTCTCTCCTGATGTCCTTTTGTTCCTGCGAAAGGTTTTTTTGAACCATTTTCAAGCAGATTTTTCTTATTCCCAATTCATTGGTCAAAACTTGATGAACGGTGGTGTGAGACAAATTCAACTTTTCCCCGATAATTCTGACCGTCAACCGACGATCTAAACGCACAAGATTGAGGATTTTGTCGACATTGCCATCGGTTCTTGCGGCTGAAGGCCTTCCGCTGCGTGGCTCATCTCCCATCGACTCTCTTCCTTCTGAAAATTCCTTAACCACCGAAAAACCTGGGCTTTTGACAAAACACTGTGTCCGTAGGCCTGCTGAAGGTTTGGAAAAGTTTCTGTTGCAAATTGCCCAAGTACGAAGGAAAGTCTGATAGCACACCGTTGCTCGAAATTAATGTCTTTCATTTGTAGAACGCACTACGAAAACTGGGTTCACGGAAAGAACGACAACGGACAATCAAATAACTTGATCGTGTTCAAACTTGCACTGAACGCGTATTACAATGTCCACTTGTCGCCCCTCCATGTTCCGTGCTTCCCGTGTCGCCATATCAAACGCTACGTTGTCAGGCTCATTACTTAATTTACAGCATAGCAATTACCTCCCTGCCTTTTTGTGCACATGCATATAGGTAGGATGAAGTAGGATGCTATAGGTAGGAATGAACATGGGTAATATAGTTATGTGTATGTGCTTCTCTAGCCCGCTTCCACCAACACTTTTACAGATTCTTTGTGCTTTAAGAAGATATATGTCGTTCTATTTGTGGATATACTTTTGTCCTAATTCGAATATATTGCTGTCGATAGTCAATAAGAACTTATTGACAATTATTTGACTTACCTACTAGCCACCCAACTTAAGTTGACTGTATAGAAGTGCTTTTCTACCTTCTTCTGATCTGAATTGAGATTCTAGTTGATGCCACAAGGACAACTAAATTTTCAAGGTAAATTATTTTATCATTAAATGCAAACGGCAACTAGTGGCAAAACATAACAAACAGATCCCGGTACCTTCAACTTGAATGTTTTCTAAAGCACTTGAGGTGATGTTACATTGAAGAAAAAATAATTTGATTGACAAACTTGTCGTGCCAATTGATATACTATTAGACACATGATTAATATAGATACAAAACGTATTCGCACCCAGCACGGAGTCTTGTGGAACTTCTTTTTATTTGATTTAATTGGGATTTCTTTCCACCACACTCAACCATTTGTCTTCTATCCCCGAAATAAGATACTATCATCTGCTCTGGGGGTTTCGTCCTCATTCAAGAGCGCTGCAGTTCCACTACGCCTTCGTTGAGTCGTAGAAAGTAAGCTATCTCTTCTCCATTATCCATATAAAATAATGCGATACCGTGACTTGAAATAGCCACCAAGTAACACTTCTTGTAGGATGGTACTCACTCATTGAGGTGGTAAAGGTATTTTTTGCTTTAGTCCTTACATTATTCACACTCTCTGCTTTTGCGCCAACTATTTAAACCAGCGATGTTATGGTTGATCGGCCATTTCGATATCCATTTCGATTTTCACTGAAGAGATTGTATATATATTTGGAATAAATTTACCAACCTAACCTTGATTGTGGCTTCAATTACTTTTATAAATGTTGGTTAAATTTATATCGACCTGGTTGTTGTATTAAACGTCTATATTTGACTGTTATTTAAAAATATTTCTGCTATTTATTTCCTTTCTTTGGATTTTAACATAACAGACCGCTTTATATCCGCACAACATGGAACGAAACACTTGGCAATAGACGCCCAGCTGTGAAGCGGCCACACTGTAGGTTACGTTTGCTCGTAAATAAGAGAAATTTATGAAAATTCCGGACCATTTGCACTTTTCGAACGAAAATAATAGCGTTTGAGGTCATGTATTTTTTCGACTCCGTAACTTTGGGGCGACGTAACATACGTATTTGTAAACGCTACGGTTGATTTTTCGAGCGTAACTGCGAGGTTGTTTTAGCTAATAAATGAAACGAAACATTATTAGGAATTAGAAAAAAGTGGTGATTAAGCATATAAATTTAAACAATTTTTGAAAATGTTTTTCATGGAATCCACTTCACACTAGTTGTTCAAAGTTATCGCCGTGTTGTTGAACGCAAAGTCTCGCTCGACGTATCCATGAATTCGCATAATTTACTAGGCCTTTTTCTTGTCGTCGAATTGTCGCATCAGCTGCCTCAACGCGGTTACGAACATCATCTACATAAATTAATTATGTTGTTGGTGTGTACATGTGTGTACCATGGTCTTCATAACGGCCCATAAGTAGAAATCAAGGGGGTTAAGCTCGGGTGACCGAGAAGGCCATGGCATAGGACCACCTCGACCAATCTGCTTATTTTCAAACCCATTATCTAAATGTTGGCGAACTAAACGTTTAAAATGCAACGGTGCGCCATTGTGAAGAAACCACATTTGTTGACATACATTCAAAAGCACTTCTTCCAATAGTTTCATCAAATGATTTTGCAAAAATAAGAGATAATCATATCCATTCATTCGATTTGGCAACACAAATGGGCCAATGAGTTGTCCGTTGACCACTCCTGCCTAAACGTTTATCGAAAATCTATGCTGGAAATGATTACGACAAACAGCATGTGGATTTTCCACAACCCAAATATGAGTATTACGACAGTTATTTATGGCGTTACGTGTAAACGTTGCTGCATCAGTCGCCAATACATTGGAAGAAAAGTTTGGAATTTCTACATGTTTTTGTAGAAACCATCGGAAAAATTGTAAACATAAAGTATGATCTTCAAGTTATAAAGCCTGTACTTTTTCTATGTGGAAAGGGTACAATTAATTCTCGCGTAGTGTTCGCCAGACAATTCGACTTGATACATTTACTTGGCGAGATATTTTTCGAGTGCTACTAGAAGGATCTTCTTCGATAAGATTTAAGACTTCTTTTTCGGCATCCACAATTCGTTGGTGTCGGCCAGAACCACCATCTCGATCTTGTCATGTTCGCAGTGCACCAATTTCTCATGCACGGATTACTAGAGCGGTAAATTTTTGTGGAATAGGTGTTGGTCTGGTAGGAAGCCGCTCAGCGTACAATCGACTTGCAGCAGTAGAATTCAGGCGTACTTCACCGTAAATTAATAACCTGTCAACGTATTCACTGCTGGTGCGATGGACCATTTTTACTTTCCTTCTTAGGATTTATTCGGAAAATGTTACGTCAAATCAGCAATGCAGTGACAACTAATGAAACAGTTTGACAGATGGGAAGAGTTACAGATATCAGCCTACTTATTAAAGAATTGACCAATAACCTATCGTTCACATTGACTTTGCACAATTTGTCGATCAATCGTTTTAGCGTTAACCATACTTTTTTTTTACATTAATATCTCTCTTATTATGCATCTTTGTTAAGATATTTTTACGTTAATGACCTTCCATTAAGATTTTTAACCACCACTTGAAAATAAAATCAATAAGAGTTACTACAGATGAAGAATTTTAGATGAAATGACTATTTAGATGGAACTCATCATCACCAGACTTCCACTTCGCCATCCACTCACTTTCTAATTTGCTAACCGTCCTTTATTACTTGGGAAGTGCGAGTGCAATAAGGCGAAAATGTCTGGTGTAACCTTCGGCGTCCCGCGGAAGTAATAATTAAAGTGGGCGGCCCTGACTGATTACCCGACGATTTATCACACTTTCGATGGAAAGTCTCGAGTCCCTCGTACCGCGGTGACGAGCCGGAGCGGCAAACAAATGATCTCGCATTATGTGGCCCTCGAATATTTCATCCGCTAATGGGCGTTAGAAATTCATTACATACAACGCCGTTGCCAGCGAGCGAGTGACATTCTTGCGGTAAATTATTGTCGACTGTATGTCATGAGCTTCCGGGTCTGGAAAAAAAGGAAGGTGGTGGGTGGTATGTTTTAGTTGTGTTAACAATTAATAATTTTCTTTGAAAATTTGGCAGGAAATACAAGTAAAACGTACTTATTTTTCTGTGGAAAGTGTGTTTAAAAATTTGGTGGAAGCGCCAGTAGATAATTTTTTTGTGGTTTTGATTAACATTAATAAAATGGGAAGTAATTTCTGTTGCATTCTATTATGATGAAGCTTTACTGGGTGAGTGATAACCTAAGCACAGGTGTTATTATTAAGGGGGAATTGGTGTCGAATGAGTGTCGAATGCGTTCTAAAATTTCCACATTCTTTCTAATTTCTCTCTCTTCACACTTTCTCTTCTACAAATGCGTAGGGGATGACGTGTGTCTGAAGCTAATAATTTCGGTCTGAATTATTATTACATGTGCGAGAAATAAAATACAAACGCTACAATATATACACCCTATATGCATAATGGCGTCAAATAAATGACAAAGATATTTAATTACTCACTAATCATTAGGATACTTACTGATAGGAGCCTAAAGTATAGGACTGTTAATCTGACTTAAATTAGATTTAATAAAATATATATAAAGGGAACTGTCAAAAAGACAACATAAAAACCGAGGGATTTTTGACTATGTATGATAGATTAAATGTCCAGGAATAGACTATATGTGTATAGTGAAAGTGAAAGTGATTCTTTAGGAACATATTGAATGACTATTAACAATTAATCTGTATAGCTTTAGTTAGGAAAATCTAGAATACAAAACATGGTCGAAAATCCTCGGTTAAGATAGAATGTACAAATTTAAAAAAATATTAAAGATGTTTATAAACTAGAAAAGGTAGAAAATGTTATTAGGATAAGGATTAGGTTAATTAATTACATGTAGAGGAAGTTTAAGTAGTAGTATTTAATTAAGATAGGATAATAATGACAGTTCGGGGTAAGAATATTGTAAATGTGTGAAAGAATGGAGGCTGGAGGGTGTGTTGCTGGTGTTGCTTGAAGCTGTTCGTCAGCTGAGATGGTTGAGACTATCTATCCGGGCCCATATCGTCGAAGAAAACCATAATTCTTGGATTTACATGGGACATGACAGTTATCTGCTTCAGGCGAACCAAGGCTGTTTAAAAGAAGAAAAAGACATTAATGAATAAAGGAAAAGTTAAGGAAACAGGATTAAATGAATAGATTGAATGTTAAAAATAAATTCAATAAATAAACAATCGTGTGGAATGTTTGTTTATTAATTTTTATGAGATTGGCAATCAGAAAGAGAACGATTAGCGTGGGTAGTTGTCGGTTGTTCGGGGAACGTATAAACAGAGGTACGCAGCAAAAAAAGAGGAACTTACCTAAAATTCACCGTATGAATCGTATGAGGGAGTTGAATTGAAAATAATCGGAAAACAAGATGGCTGCTTTGTCATGTAAGAATAAAAAAGGTATTAATGACCAACAATAACAACGAAAACACGCAGAGGAGCTGAAAGAGGGTATTGTTCATTAAATATATACAATAAATAACGAGTTCAACTTACCTGTCAGAGACAAACAATCCCAGCTTGGCACATTTCACGTGTTACTTTCGTCCTGGGCCTAAAGGACGAAAGTAACAATGGCACCGAATGACAAAGAATCCGGTAACTATTCTAATGTCCATATTGTGATGTTTAAATATTTATGCAATGATAGGTAATACGCGAGGTTTTCCTAAACTTTAATTGATTTTATCTCATCTCTATTAAGTCGGGTAAAAATATCCTAGAAGTAAAAAGTGTTACTTTTGTCCTCGGTCTCCCCTATTTGTTTCCCCTCAACCCGAAATGTACCATGGAAGATTTAATAAAAGGGTCTTATCTAATGCACTTGACATCGCCAATATTTTTTTAAATGTTTATATTTCTGACACGATATATTTGTTAAAAATTATCAGACAAACAATTATGGGTAAATTAAATATTACATATGAATTTGTTTTATAAAACTCAAAATTGGAAATTGTATATTACAACATACCAATGCAATATCGTTTCAAGATATTAATAGAAGCTGTATGTTAAAATTTAAAGTTTCCTACACTAAAATTGCATAGGGAATAATTCGATTGTCCTTTTTCCGCCAGAACATCTCCATTTCCATTATCCCATTTAACAATTCAATTGGTCAAACGTGCTTATCGATCTGTATACGCTATATGAAGCCGCAAATCTAAATTTACCCCAACAACACATTAAATTAACTATAGACTTCACGGTCACTAAGAGGATCAATAAATACAACTAGCGTGTGGTGTTAGAAGAATAGCAACTATTTTTGATTTTTGTTCAAGAATTCTAATCTTTATATTTTACTCAGTTTTACAAGTAATTCTTTCTTTTAAATATTTTACCCCTGTTAAGTTGCTAACCATTTCTAATTTCGTCGTGCCTCTCTCGGCGCTTTGACATTTCAATTTTTCCCGAGATTGTGTCGCACAACTCGTCCGGACAACTGTTCACGACATATTTATAATGACTGCGCAAAGATAACGTCACCGATTAAATCTGCCGTCCCGCAATTACAGAAACTCTTTTTGTTTGCGGGGGAAAACAATTAAAAAGCGATCCACATGAACGGTTTTGGTCCGGAGAAAATTGTGATGTAATCGGATTGTGAGTTAAGGGAAAGAATTCCGTGCTTGTTTTGAATAAGCACTTAGGCTTAGAAGCTGTGACGACTTAGTAACGACGCTAATGGTCGTTGTATTGTTTTAGAGTTTTATCTGAACGGTTACAGTTTTGTAAGCGTAAGAGAAGGTAGCGTTGTAGATTTCGAACATAAAATTGAATATAATTTGTCCGTCCATATTTGTTTGGTTGTCTAAAATTTCATTGGGTGTAAATTTGCGGTAAAATGTTGATTGAAACCTTTGTTTAAAGACAAAAATGGGTGTTTTGAGTTTTCGCACATTATGTCTCAGTTCAATTTGTTACTTTTAGACCATGGAAACCTTAAGAAATAAAAGGCTTTTGTAGAAACAAAATCGATGTCCTATTCGTTTACAAATTATATTACTAGGTTTATACCTCGTACTGCTGTAATTGCGTAGGTTCTATACTAGTAGTGATATCATGACATCTCCTCGATAGAACACAATGCATATGCTAATAATATGGCAAACGATCCAGATATTGGTGTAGCTACATACACAGTGAACATGCATGTTGAAATCAGATGCCATTTACCACATCTAAACTCAGCCTTAACGACAATTCTATTGTTTAAGAAGTCGATATGTGTATATTGCTTACGATGAAGATGCATACATCTTGTCAATAAAGATATTTCACGCAAGAATTTCCTTAGTTCGCTACTTCACAGATACAGTAGACCAACTGAAAATTCTACCCTCAGTGTAGAGTATTTTGATCTTACTTTCCAAATGTGTTCGAACACCTTTGGAAAGTAAGATGTAAATAGGTTTATAATTAATATTTGGAATATTTATCTGGTTAGTTTTTTGGGAAGCTGGTGTTATAACCACATAATTCTGGAAAGTTTTTGGTTTGTTTACATAAATTAAAGATTATGCTAAGATGTTTAGTCAAATCCTGGCTGAACTTCAGCAGCATTCTTCCAAGGGATTCTTATCATTTTACGTTTGCTGTTTACATACTGCCAGAAGTTCTTAGGGTCGCTACTAATATAATTTTCCGAGAAGAAAAGTATGAGACCTTAGAGACCGACCAATACGACAATGAATATTTCTTTCGGAATTACTTCTAAGACTTGGATACTAAATTAATATGAAATAGGACCAATATTCATTTCTTGTAATTCTTTGATTTGAGCAAATTTTGCCAGGAGAGATATTCTCATAATTACTCCCTATTATTAAGTTATGTCATCTTTTTATTTCTGAATACACCTAGGATTAGAATCACAAGGTTTAAAGGTCCTACTCACAATATTTATGTATGCCTTTATTTCCTAAGAACTAGAACATTCGATCTATTCCAAGTTTTCTAAGTGCGCAATTAAGCAAACAACAAAGCCCTCCCTTTCAAGTAATTACCGCATTCAAATTTAATTCGTGAACAATTACATAATGTCAGAACACTATAATTTTCCTCCCCAGAGCACTTTAGCTTTCGTGATCATTGGCACTAGCCATCGATCAACGGCAACGCTTATCGGTGTCATGTTAGTTCTGTTGCGCAGTGATTGTTCGCGAATGTGTAAGTCGCTAATTAGCCGCGTTACACTCAATTTGCATGCATTAAGATCGCCGCTGCAGATAAACGGGTGGGGAGGCGCAAGAGGGCGCTGGCGTCCCGTGCGCAGCCCTGGAAATACTGCTACTGCGGCACCAGCTATTAACTAATAATGAACAACGTATGGAATACGATTACGATCTGGTATGTAGTTGTGGGAACGTGAGAGTGTGAGTGCGTTTGTGTGTTTTGTCATTCACTGACCATATCGAATTTATTAATTCTCCAAGTACAAAATTGGATTTGCCACTTGCGGATGAGTAAGAATAAATGATAATAGGTGACTTTTCTTCGATAACGTATAAAACATAACTAATATGCCGCTTTTGACATATGTCAAAATAACCAGGCTGATGTTATATGATTTAAAGAATATGTTTTAACTTTATTTTTTACTACAATAAAGGCAGATCAAACATCTATAGAAAAGAAAACTAAAAGGGTGCATTATGAGTAGAAAACTTCTTGTTCTGGGCTGGAAATTAACATTCATACATATCATCATAACCGTTTCACGTTCTATAGGTAATGTCATAGTTGAACGTAAAGCGATCGGTTATACTTCTGTCAGACGCACGACATTATGGTTGGAGTACACGGGTAGACATTGTGTAATGCGTTTTCTATTTATCTACAAATGTATATTTATAAATTTTACTATCGATGTCAATGTCAAAGTAGACACGTCAAATTTTCCAATTTACGAAACGTCAGCGTAGCGACCGTGTCGATACTAGCGCCATCCATGATCTCAAATGTTCGGTAGAGAAGCATTAGCGTGACATGTTAGTTAATTAAATCTAAGTTACCTCAGTTGCATTTTGACATTTTGTATTGCCGCATAGAAAGCTAACAAAAAGTATTTTGGCAGAATATGTAGTATACTCCAGAGATTATATAGGTAAAGATAGGAAACGTTCGTAAGCAACCTATGCAAAAAGGCGACCAGTTTCCTTTTGTAGTTAGTTAACATTTGTGACGTTTGTTGCATGTGGCGTGATACTAGATTTTAAAGATATTACGCGTCAAATTTGAAAATTTAAAAGAAAAATTTTGAAAAAAGAAAGGGAAAAGGCGTTAATTCTCTATTAGTTTAGAATATTATTGTTAATATTATTATGGTAGGTAATGGTGAGGGTTTGTTTATTAGTTATAAGTGTATTATATGTTTATCAGTCTACTACGTAATACCACTCAGTATATTATCTTCAAATAATACACATTAAGCAAAACATGTATCGATTGGGACCCAAATCCTACCTGCATATTATAAAAAGAACAATGACTTGCCATACACTTGCGGTGATCTGTACGTAGGCAGTTGAATATAGAACTTAACGGAGAACAGAGGTGTTTAATTTACCCTTGATTTTACACAAGTTAATTTTATTTTAAGCAAATGTATAGTTTCAATTGTTTTGCTTCCGACTTCTCATTTCATAGGAAATATTTTATCCAAAGGTAAGCAGAATTATATAAAGCTTCCATATTTTTCTTATCTTGATAGTTTTTATTCCTCAAGTACATACGAAAACATCAAGATATTGCAACAAATTGTTATTGTCAGTTGCTTTTTCCAAACAATGTTATGGAAAAAACTACAAAATATTTTCTGTTTAATCCCGCCTCTAAACTCACGCAGCGAACACTGCTGAACACACACGCGTTTGTTATCGCCCATATTCACACAGTGACGTAGAGAAGCGATTAGTCAGTAAAGTTCACGGTATACAGTGGGCCGAATTCAAGTTCTAGGAGGCCGAACGCCAACGTTGCAATAAATAGCAGAAAAAAGAACTGTAAGATTTGCAAGTCTTGAATAATTTGTTTATAGAAACTGTTATCAACAATTTATGAAAAATATTATATTAAAAAAGTAGATATTTGAGTGCACTAAATATTTCCATCAGTTCTTTCCTACTTTTCAAATCTACGTTTATTTAACCATTTGCAGTATTATTATTATGCACATATATTTGAATAATATATCACCTGCTTCTTTGATACAAGTATTTTAACATAGACTTATTGGTCTCTCAAATAAATCCCTATTTTTTCCAAAAAAAAAATTGTTAGGCGGACAAGAGAAATGGAATTATAATTATAGAATGTGATCAGAGCAATATTAGATCTCTTTTAGCCCCTCCCCCCTCCCCCCCTTTTTCTTCTGCGATTTACTGACTTACGAATTGTATCCTTTTTTTAAATAAAAGAATTATAATAAAAAATGCTTTTTTAAAATTATTTACCTTGCATATTAACAGTCATTTCAGAAAAACTATTTTGTCGCGTTTTAAAAAATAATAATATAAAAACTACTACACACAACCTTCTTTGTGAAATTACGATAAGTGTACAAGAACGAGTCTCTGCAAGCCACAAACGATTAGGATCTTGTTTTCTCTTATCGTATCTCTTAGTCCATGTTTGTCCTAGACAAATTTTTTAGGCAATAATTGTTGTACCATCATCGTGTACTTTTGGCCAGCTAGATTCTTACTTCGGCCCACTGTGCCGCTATTTCACGGCGTAAGTCTGGAGCGGGCATGATTTTTTTTTGAAGTTCCGTGTACACATCCATATATTAGAAAATATAATTCCCCCGATAAAATTTAGCTTTAACAAGATAAAAAGAATTATGGGTTGTAATAAAAGAATAATACACCATTCGTTATTGGAGTTGGTTCCATCTAGTATGTAGTATCATAAATAAACGCATTGGATCGCAACAAATTTAAATATTGTATAAGCTATCTCTTTTTGAACTCGTTATCCTCCAAATCGAATTTAGTTAACCCCCGATATTCAGAAAGATATTAACGCGATATGCCGATGTAAAAATAGTATCGGGAAAAACAACCCGGCTTTGGGACTGTATCAATTGCATCAACGGATATTCATTTGCATTCGCTGGAACTAAATTAAATTGGGGAAAAATGCTGTACAGTTCGAATGAAAAATATAATTTTTATCGCTGCGATGTGGTTATGGTTGTAAATTATAGAAGATTTATTTTAATCGTCCATAAATACAGTTCTCTTTTTTTATTTCAATGTATGTAGATGGAGATGAAGCAGGTAACTGTGTAGTATTACATAAATTATCTTCTAAACCGCATAAATATGCAAATTCCATTTCGGTAGGTTGTTAGTTAGGTCGGAGTTTAATTCTTCTCAAAAGCGGACGATTTCGGTTGGTTTTGGCGGAGTGAGTTCCATTTTTTGTTTCTCGTCCCGTCCCATTTGAAGACTAATCCTTTCGTAAAACAGTCCGGGTTTCGGATTAAGCAAAAGGAGGCTCTCCCTTTTCTGTTTCCCGTGTGTAGTATAAATACGAAGTGCTGTGTCGGATATTCGGTGTTAAAAAATTACTTTTGGGGTGATTTAACATACATACAGATAGGGAAATATAATCAGTGCTCCTGTTGATTAGTACCGAAAGCGGGTTGGATTTTATTGTGAAAAAAATTGTTTCTTCTGGGGTTCGTAGGAAGCTGTTGCTGATTATTTTATGTCTAGAACTGATAGAAAATTAGATCATATTACACAACATTAATAATAATTTTTATTAGTTACTAATAACCGTGTGACCGTTATGTTGATGTAATGGCTTTGATTTTTAATTGTTTAGAGAACTTAAGTAGGTTAATGGGGCCGAGTTTTATTTCTTCAACAATTTGCAATTGAGCAAAACGGAAATGCCATAGAGTAGAAACTTGATAGGCAAAAATGGGTTTGATATCTAAAATCTCCCTGCTAACGTTAGTTAAGTACATGTCAGATAACAATCAGCTGATTTAATTGTAGGCCTGTGATACTATGTTATTTTTGAGGGATCGAATGTAAGGGTTCTAATTGTTTATAATTAAGAAGGTATATAATCAGATACAACGATCCTAGAAATGGAAGATCACACAGATCTTTCATGGAATACCTATCTGATCCATTTCTTTGATTTGCCGCCTGTAAAATTGTTATCAAATTTATCCAAAACTAGGTGGTTAACAGTTTACTCGGAGAAAATTACCGCGTACCAAGAACAGTTTTGGAACGTCCTCCTAAAATAGGCTACAAGATTGTTGGAGCATCACTTTGCTGATATAATTCCGCCAACCACAAAACAGAATCCAGTTAAACGCTCGTGTTTATATTGCAGAAAACTAATTCAGACCAAGTCTAGGTTTTGGTGCTTTGAAAGTAAGCCTTCTTGTAAATATGCACGGATATATTTATTAAATCAGGAAATTTTGGCGAAACTGGTATTGATGATTTTCTTCTGCTCCAATTTGTGACAAGGTATACGTTTAAAGTATTTGCGAATATGTTTTTGAAATTACTACCACCGCTTCTCCATTTTCTTCAAGGAAAGTATCCTCGACGGTAGCGCACACTATCAATTTTTGATGTTGGCCTACCTGTAGATTCTTACTTAAAACTGGGTCACTGTTTTAAAATTAAAAACTAGCGTGTAGGAGTATCGCAAACTATAAAATCGTCGAATAGCACTCTGCACTTGAATAAATGATTTAATTTTGATACATTCTTCAACAGAAAAACTTCATTGTGGAACTGGCTAGGTCTCTATTTTCACAATTGTCAATGTTAGATGTTTCTTTAATAATTGCAAATCCTACGTTCAGAACATTGTTGAATTGAAAGTAATTGCTTTGGATATTAATTTTTAAATTCAGAAATAAGCTCTATAATTCTTGTTGGCAGATCTAACGTAAGGGTGCATATTATTATGCAAGTTGCTTTTATTTGAACAACCTCGCCAACAATTAGGATTGAATATTAGCATCTGTAAACCAAGGAAAGCTCATGTTTTATTAAATATAAAGATGTATGTGTGAGCAAGGTTCAGAAAGGTAAATCCTTTTATTCGTTTTGCATTGTATCTATGTGGTTACTTTTCTCCATCGGCTTTTTGTTTCCTTATTTTAAGAACAGGTATAGACCTCATAAGTATTCAGCAAATTTCCAATTCAAAATCAGGACGGATTGAAAAAGATTGCATACAATTCCAGGGATTACCTCTATAGGATTTTAACAGAAATCAAAATGAAGTAGAAAATACTTTCATATAATTACTGATTCGTGTTCATATTAATTATTTTATTTCATTCTCGAATTTATAAGAAGCTGTTTAAGAAAATTAACATCTCCGTCTACACCTTACATACGTTGATAAAGCCCTTAAAATTGATTTTCATTTAAACTCTTACCAACTCCTTCCAACTTACAGAAGATCTTTTTAAGTTACCGCCTCGCAATGTACACACGATTAACAGCAAGACGAGCAAGAAACGCCGTCGCTTTCTTATCTCAGGTGTTATATTAATAAGTCCTCTTGGGCGACTGCTGCTTTTAGCCGCGTCTACACGCGACATCAGAACTAAATTAATTAAAACTTATATCTGCAGATCGGGTCCTTCAGGTTTGTTCCGTTTTGCGAAAGTTTCGCGCGACCCACGAGACACTTTGGGTGTGTACTTCTTCTGTTTTATACGAGTACAGAGCACCCCTACGCCACTCATATAGTCTTGCCTCGAGCGAAATTGAAACATATGAAACGGATAACCTTGGGCATTTTCTGGTGGAAAAGTTTTTAGATGTTATCTAGCGTCTGGGAAGTTCTAATTAATTTAAGATTAAAGACAGGTATTGTATGGAAGTGGACGTCTTTAATTTAGATGTAGATGGAATTAAAAGCACCATCTTTTGAGTGTATGTTCGAACCAAAATTGTATTTTCGTTGCTTACTCGATTCAGGCTAACTTGTTTATGATTTAATACCAACGCTTTTCTTTTCCAGTTTTTATACGGTTTAACGTTTCTTTATTTCCTCCTGAATCTTCTTCGTGGTATCACCCTCAATATGTTTCTCTATTCTGGTCCTAATCTACATTCATATTTGAATCTACTATAATGGCTACTCATCTAACGCATTTTTAATGACATCCGATGTACCGCAAGTAAGGATTGTATACCGGTTTACCGGTAAATTGACAAAGAAACGTTCGGCAAATTTACCGGTGAATTATAAGAATTTACCGGTAATTCGATAAATGAAAAATCCATACCAGAAATGTACAAAATCATGTGACATTTAAGGGGTCTCAAGGGACATTGAAAAAAAAACAGGTAAGGGTAAGTAACAATATACCCAATTATTAATTTTATGGGAGATGTTTTTTGTTTAATTTTAATTTTCTTAAGATTGAGAGCCGCTGTAATGCCCTAGAATAGAGAATATAGAAAAGAAACTGACAATTTTTTTTGATTAGAAACGTATAACCCCCAGTTATTCAGAAAGAGAAGGAATGAAAAAACCCCCAACAATAAAAGTAAAAAATTTAAAAAAAGTCGTGTAGAAATTAAAAGCTTAAAGCAGAGAAGGACTTTGAATCCAGACATGTTACACTATTTAACAGACCATAATTTGGTTTTGTCGGATAAAGAAAATTATGACATTTTTAATATAAACAGTAAAGCAGCAATAATAATAATGTTGATAGTAGTCAGAGTTACTTAAATGATCCTGACTTGGGTTCCAATTCAAAGTCAGATAATGAAAATATTGATACTTTTACAGCTACACCTAATTATCAATGAACCAGAAACTGTATGACCTTATCAAACAAAAAACACAATGTCAAAAAGTATTTGTTCGACAAGCAAAAAAACACGAAAGATTGGACATAAGAACTAAAAAACGAATTAGGGTACTTCCCCCAAGAGAAAGTTCGGGGGAAGTATATTCAAATAGTATTTGATTATTTAATGACCATTCTTCAAATAACTGTGTCGAATCAGAAAGGGTATTCTCGGGATCTGGATTATTTTGAACAAAAATTAGATCTTTGGAGATAAGACTTTAAATAATTGAAGTTTCTTGAGAAGTAACTTAAAAAAAAATAGTAATCAATAAAATGAATGAATTAGTATTCTATCTTTGAAATAAAAAATGTGAAATGGAAATCAAAATGATATATATTTTATCATCTAAATTTTATTTAAAAAAAATTACCAATTAAACCAATATTTTCATACACCGAAAAAATCGGTAAATTTACAATCACTAACCGCAAGGATCTCACCTTGAGCCTCTGCTGTTCAATCTATGATAACGATATATTGAATATCCTTAACTGTGAACTTCTTGGATATGTAGATCAATATTTGGTGTCATTGAGAATACTACAGATTGCATACACGTGCAATTCTTTATTAGTTTAATATTTTTTTCGTTTAAAAGTTGAGATTTTGCACTTTATTAAAAACAACGAAATTCTGCTATATTGTAATATTTTAACAGCTTCATAATAGATAATAAATCGTGAAATCAACATTCAGAACTTCCGGATTGTATCCTACATTTCTTCATCGAAGAATACTAAATTTCGTTTCCCCTAATCCATTAGTTATCTCGTACAAATCCTCATGCATAAAACCTGACACGAATGCAGTACTCCCAAAAGATCAGCTGATTTGTATCCAAACGATTGCTTTCATTGAGATTAGCTGAAAAGTAAAGTTTATAATGACATGAAAAATACGTAATTTGGACGAACTGAAAGCCCATATACGTACTGCATGTGATGGCATATACCCAGAATTGCCTTAAAAGACAAGGAGGACACTTAGAAAACTTGCTGCGAAATTACAGTACACCTTTTTTATGTTGTTGTGTTTGTCTTAATTAATCGTTAGAATAAAATAATTTCTTTATTCCAAGTTGAAATTTGACAACACAAATAATATTTCCGCACCAAATTCCACTATACTATCGTAATAAATTTTGAGAGCTTCCTGTTTTGTAGTAGATTAAAATTTTTCATGGTATGCTGTAAATTTTTGGTTAAGAAAAAATAAATTATGGTAGATCCTTTAAAACGTGCTAGCCAGAGATGATTAATTAATAATACTGGCCATCTAGATCTACAGTGGCGACGCGTTGACGCATACCTGGTTGTCTACTATGTTGCTTAACGTTACCCTATGTGTAACGTTACAAAAAAAGCACGGTGCATATAAATCTGAGTAAATTTTCTGTAATTACTTATTCGAGTTGTCTTAAGGCAATTATATATATTTATACGCTCGGGTCTGAGATTAACTGAGGGAAGTATTGATACTAGATTGTTGAGGAACAGTTAGTATGTGGTCGTGTATCTCACTATACGAAGTACCGGCTTCGGGTGACGCAAAGTCGATAGTGGACTAGATTGTCCTCGCACTGGTAATAAGACATGAGTGTGTCCAATAGGACACATTCCGTCGTTGTGTATTTCAACCTGTTTGTATAGATAATGATCGTTGTACCTTGGAATTCCCAAAAAATGGCTGGTGTATGAAAAAAAACAATAGAAGGTTCCTGGAATAAATTTATACTGTATCTCCATTATATTGCCGATTTTATTAACCGCAATCTGCGAAAGGGCGGAAGGGAAGGAGAACTTTCCCGAGCATTTCCATTATAAACAACCGAAGGGCGAAACTACGTAGAAGAGAATTTGCAAATCACCACCTAAGCGGATTCGGTCGGAATGGATGGATGGATAACAGCCGAAACTAGCGCACCTTTGTACAGGGGAAACTCATTTGCTTACTTGAATGGTCGATGGCTTTGATTGAAGTCTTGCCTCTAGTACAATGGGTCCGCACTAAGTCCCTCTAATCGTACGGCGCAATACCACTGATTACTGCCTAGTATTATTGTGCCGGGTTTTCTTCTTCTCTCGTCGTCGCTACGTACGTGCATTCTCCCGAATCCCGGCCATTCTTTGTAGCTTTGTACAGTGCCCGCCTCCTTTCTCTACACCGACTGATCTGATTGTTTAGCATCTACCTTTGACAATGCAAGTCGAAACTTCGTTCTCGTCTCGTTAATTGGATTTAGCGAAAAGATGTTTGAATCTATTCCGACCGGTGAAGGGGCTCAGTTCGTAGCGAGCAATTGCGATCAGCTTTTTGTTAGTACCACCTTCCCTTCCTAGATATTGTGCCGGATTTAAACCCCGACGCAGAACCGAGGAGAATTAGTAACACACCATTCACGGGCCGTGGCAAGCGGATTTATCACTGGTAACTGGCATTAGACAGCGAAATTAATTACTGACTTGATTTGTGTGTACGTTTCTTTCTGCTACTACTCCAATTCAAGCAAATTTAAGGGTTTGGGAACAATAGATTCAGAGCTCGATATTCGGGGTAGCCCCTGCCTTAAATATAGAGTGTATTTAAATGATTGTAAGTGAGGTAGGCCGCGTTTTAGGGAATATATCACTCTCCTGTTTGTTACGGGGTCTAAAAATCCCGAATTCGGCAGAAATGATATTCAGATTAGTTCGCTCAAGTAGATATACTACCGTACCTAACTTTCAGTGTATAAGGCAGAACTTATGATACGTATCTTTGAGGATCACTAAAGAAGTACCCATTTTTAAATTAAGTTTAATCTTTTAGGACCTTGCACTCAAAGATATGTAGATTAGATCTAATTGCTTAGTTAATTGAATTTACCTTTAGATTTTCGTTTCTCTAAATTTACCACAAAACAACTTATATATGAACATACACAAGGCCAAGCTTTGAATTTCCTCAACTTTACATTCTGTATTGCCTTTTGCTGCATCGCAATACCAAAACACAACAGGCAACGTATTGCGACATTTGAATTTAACATTCAAACAAAACATCTGCATACAGTCGTATGCATGTATGTATGTATGAGTGCGTAACGCATTGGTTAGAGGCTGAACGCTGCTAAACTTGTCCATGCAGCTCATTGTGAAGTACATATGCGGCTCATTGCTAAAGGGCGCCTCCGGAGAACGGTCCGTTGATTTCCAATTAAGGCAAATTGTTATTCAGCAGATGCACGAGTATAGCAACTGTGTATGCTAGAACTGGACTAGAACCGAATGGTGACTTTTCTAATTATTTTACTACCCGAAACGTCCGGACGACGACTTAATTAAATCCTAACCAACGTTTACGAAATCTAATATTTGCCCAACCCTGTTGGTCGTTGCTTTGTACTCGTTGCGAAGACACTTTCTGGACAATTCCAGTCTTCTTTGATAAACCATGATTTATTTATAAGGGAAAATCAATATTATATGAAAACACAAATATTTAACGTATTTCCACCTGTTGTCTTTTTTAGGAAACTGAAATAAACGCATTAAAAAATTAAATTATTAAAAATTATTAAATAGCAGATTCCGGTGATAGGTCTGATGATGTTCCTGTGTTTGCAGTAATAATAAATTCATCCACTACATCGTCAACTATGTTATCCAACACATACATTTTATTTTCTTCTTCAATAGTATGTTTTATGCA